>JANHFL010007363.1:132753-143496 GCA_032468155.1 Oxyrhabdium leporinum
AAATATCAGTACAATTATAACAACCATATATATATATATATATATATATATATAATTGTCCTCATGATTGTACACTTCAATAATTTCAGCCATTTTGTCTTAAATAGTATAGGGTCTCCTGCTTGAGCAAGGGGCTGGACTAGAAGACCTCCAAGGTCCCTTCCAGCTCTATTCTATTCTTATTCGAGGGATTAAAATCTTAATCTTACTATATTCTCATGCAATGAAAAACAACCAAGAAGTTTATGAGAGCTACTATGATCATGTAAAGGCAATTCTAGATATCTTTTATAAAAGGATCACATGAAATGCATCTTGCCTATCATATGTATTTATGCATTATTTAGAATGGTATTGTTCTAAAACCCAGAAAATAATATTAACTAGGCAAAGCAGCATACCATACATCCCTCTTCCTGAAAACAACTCTTTGTGCATAAGAGCTGTAGCATCTGGATGCTGTATGTGTCTCTCACTGTGAATATAGAATTGCATCGTCAGAGAAAAGGCAAAGCAATTTTTAAATTGCTGCTCTCTTCATATTCTATGCTCCTATTTAAGGAAACAGACAATTCTGGATGCATTGCAAAATAGATGTGTGTTGATCTACTATTTCAGATGTATATATTGGCAATAAAATGTTAGTGGTTAAGTTGGATCTTTCAGTCTGCACATTAATCCAAAAGGATTAATACCATTTGTCCCGTTGATAGCCTGGATTCTGGCACTTGCAACGTTTGCTGCTTCTGTGATTGGGTCCATCATATGCCTCTTTTGCCTCCCAATGTTGCCATAAAACTTAAGCATCTAAGTTGGCATAGAGCTGAAAAGAACCTAGTCTCTGAATTTCAAAAAGAAACAGCCAATATCTTTGCGAAGTGTATTTTTCACTCCCTGACAATACAAGTTCGGCAAAGCAAAAAACATTTTATTAAGGTGAAGGGGTTCTTTATATAAGATGCAGAAACATACAGAAATGATATATTCATTTAATATACATGATGTGTCAGGAAGCAACAATACAATACATGAAAAAGGCAGACATCCTTAAACATGTTGCTCCTCCTTTTCCTACCTGAGGTTGTTTCTGTAACACATTGCAATATTCAAGGACTTCAGAGTACAGTCTATTGTTTGGTTGAGGTTTCTGAAAGGGCTAGTTTTTGCACATCAAAGGAAAAACATGATTTCCTAAACTTCAAAACAAGGCATGGATGCGATCTAAAATGCTAATATCACCTTTTAAAAATGTTAATAAAGCCTATGCAACAATAACTCCAATTTTACCTAATTCCTTGTTCTGTACACAGTTATATTCACATCGCCAGCTTTGGATAAATAATAGTATTTATTCTAGCCAATACATCTTTCACCAAAATAACTTAAAGCACACTTCATATTCAAAGCTTTTTGAATAGAAAACAAGTGTGAAAGTATTTTACAAAATAGTAAAATAGATTCTAGCAATAGAATCTAGAGAGAAAAATGCTAAATTCATGAATACCCAAGATTACTTATTATTTTATATATTATTAAGGAATGGGGTATGTCTAGTCTAGTGAAAAGAAGGATTAGGTGATAGCAGTGTTCCAATATTTGAAGGGCTCTTACAAAGATGAGGTGGTCAAACTATTTTCCAAAGCATCAGAAGGCGAGACAAAAAACTATGAATGGAAACTAACCACAGAGAGAAGTAACCTAGAACTAAGGAGAAATTTCCTAACAGTGAGAGTAATCAACCAATGCAATGGCTTGCTTTAAGAAGTTGTGGGTGCTCCACCACTGGAGGCTTTCAAAAAGAGATTGGACAGCCATTTGTCTGAAATGGTACAGGGTCTCCTGCTCAAACAGGGGATTGGATTAGAAGTCCTCCAAAGTCCCTTCCAACTCTGTTATTCTATGTTCTATGTTCTACTCTAATCCAAAATTCCAGATAATCCAACACAGCAAAACAGTTTGGCACAAAGACCTAATCATAAAAGTTATATTTTTTATATAAGTTTGCCTAATTTGCTGTGCTACATTTCTTCCCCTCAAACAGATAATTGATTTTTTTTTGCTCTTCCCTTTGTAATTTTTGTGTTGCTAGGCTTGGGATGTTTACTAACTTAGGCTCTATGAAGTTGATTCAGGCCCTTTCTCCTCCGTTGCTTCTTCCATGCACATTTATCTCAATTTCTATGGGTCTGGTTGAGACTCAATCTCAGCAAATTCTCAGCCTCTAAATCTGAAGAATCTCCAATATGTCTTTCTTCTGTCCAAATAGGAATAGGCCCTTCACTTTTAGTTGTAAACATAGGGTCACCAAAGCCAACAATGAATTGCTGGCCATCATCCTAACAACAACCCTAGCTGCATGCTGAATCTCTGTTGTTGATTCCCTTGAAGGCATGCTGTTGCCATATACACTTACAAATGAAAGAAGCCAGGGGTGGGCTGCTGCATGGTCGCAGAGGTTCGGGTGAACCTCTTGCTCTGAGTTCTGGCTGGGGCCGCCCACCTGCCCTTGCCCTAAGCTATCGCTAAATAACTCACCTTTCCACCAGCCATGCTGCTCAGGTGAGCTCCGTGCCGCCCCTGCTGCACTCATCGGAGCTGCTTTCATCACCAGCTGCCTCCCTGTCGCTTCGCACGAGCCCCAACGCGGCGCGTGCGAGCGAAGCGAGAGGTCACACAAATGCGCATGTGTGATCAGCAAACCTCTTGCCAAAGCAAGAGCAGCCTGCCTCTGGAAGAAGCAGACATTCACAATAAAGAAAGCAAGTTGGATTTATTGTTTCAATGAGAGATAAAATATAATGGAGATAAAATACAATGGCAAAGGAAAATTGTGAAGGGGGCCAAAAGGGGGAAACGGTAAAAATTGACAAGAAAAAAAATGACTTCCAATTTTCCCTGCTATAGATATGAATATGAAGTAATCTCTTGCTCTAAAAACTTTTAAAAATATACAAATCAGACAATCAACATTAAAATTATATAAAAAATTACCTCGTTCTACATTTAAACACAATTAAAAATATAAGCTTACATGTCTCATAGTAAGAATGAAAATATACAATTTTCTATATTTCTATAAATTTTCTATATTTCTACAATTATAATATATTTAATCAACAAATCATAAAATCAAAACTTCATTTTCATCTTTGTCAAGCAAGAAATCGAAAAGTGGTCTCCAAGTAAAAACAAAGCTAGATAGACTTTTGTGTCTTATTAAAGTGGTCCATTTTGACATATATGCCAGTTTCATCAATTTCACTATCAACTTTCAGTTGTGGGAATTTGTGTATTTTTCCACCTCTGTGCATATAAAAGTCCTTGCCACTGTTGTCATATATAGAAACAAAAGCCCATGTTTTCTTTCAATTTGCTTATCCATAATACCTAAAAGAAAAGCTTCTGGTTTCAATTTTACATCAATTTTTAATTATTACACCGTACCTGATTCCAATATGTTGACTTTGGCCTTTCAGAATATCATAGTTTCTCCAATCAGTGCATATAATGTATCTTAATTAAATAATTGGGGAACCTGCTGTTCTTATTCTTCTACCTGGATCCTCAAGATAAGGTTGGCCTAAAAGACCAATGCGTACTGTGACCACAGGGAACTTGAGTTGTAAATCCATCATAGTGTGAAAAACTGGAAGGAAAAATAAGGTTTTACATGTTATGAATTATAATATAACATAATAATGTAGTCCAATTTCCTGAGTTTCTGAAGCATGAGAGAAATTGTTTTCTTATCCTCTTACCTTCCTGGTCTTTTCAATTACTGAAATTATTCAGTAATTACTGAAGCTATGCTGTTTCTACAGAACATATAAGCTGCCATTTTTTTTATTTAATAACAGTTTTAGACAAATAACAGATCTATCTTCATCTTTTCAGAGAGAAAAAAACTTGTGATAAGAGTTTAATTAACATGGAAAACTTGTTGGAATAAAAGTTCTGGTTCCTGGTCCCATTCAAAGCTACAGTTTTCTGAAATTTGGAAACAAATGCAGCTCTGTGTCACATCTGGTTTTGGGCTTAGGATGAGCAGAAATATCAAGCTGCATCCAAGCGACATTTTTAGTAACAATTCTTTTTGCTGAAGCCAATTTTTCTATGTCATTTTAAGACAATTCTTACATATAATTATTAGTATTACTTTACACTGCTTAAAAAATAAGCTTTGCCTTTCACCTATGCAACATAAATGCTCTATGTTACAGCTCTGTAATTTTTATAAAAGAAACTAAGCTATAGAAAATGATTGGTATAAACCCAAGAATTGCCTTAAGGCATTGTGATCGTGATTGCTATGCTGATTATATGTCAAGCTTTGAAAATATTTCTTAATTGTGAGAACAGGTTGGCTGGAAGAATGTTTCTAACATATTATTTCCACTTCTGAAGGATATTATGGGTTTATTGCCACAGAATTATTATCAGAATGTCAACACAAGCTTCATTTGGTTTCCTGAATTTATTTTGCTATTATTTTCTCTAAGAAAGTGTTGTCATAAATTATTACGAGTTCTGTTACTATTTTTTGTATTTATTATTACCCAACATAGCAGGAACATTACTGTGCTAGATAAGTAGAAAAGAACTGAAATTACTCCTACTTTTTAGAATTATAACATAACTCTGAAAGCCATGAACATTCAGTAGAGAAGCAAATTTGATGGACTAAAAATAAATGCAGCTGGAAGCTTAACTATTGAACAATGCATGGTAACAAACAGATGAGTTTCTGGTGAGGCAGGAAGTCTTCAACACTTGTGCCCACAGTTTATGAAATAAAAAGTTCGGAAAGAAACAGTATGCAGCAGGTGAATTTCCAGGCAGCAGAAAGAAAACAAAAGACGGCTTGAAAATAATTTTTCTATTGCATTTTGTTACCAATTTTCCACTAATAAAAAACACAGTTGGTAATGCATTCTTGAATTTAAGCCTTTTAGCTCCAGTTCCAATTATGCTTCACTTTAGTGCAGACACTATAAGATGATATAACACTGTTTCCTAATGTAACAGTATCAGTCAGATAGAGCTGGCTAAAATGAACATGCTAATCACGGCGTAAATGTAGGCAATCTTTTCATAAGTCTGAATAGAAGAATGTCCTTTCAGTGTGCTCAGAAACTCATGGGAACAAATTCAGAATTTTGCAGAATGTTAAGTTTTATCAAGAAATAAAATAGTAATTAAATAGATAACTGAGAAAGGCTTCCTAAAAGGTTAAGGGTTGAGGACCATAGCTTTGCAATGTTGTTCTGAGCGTCTGAGTAATGGAAATGGATAATTAATTTAATAATAAGATTCACAAAAGGCAGGGGAAGAGGTTGAAAAGTGAGAGGGGTGGGGTATCAGAAACAATGGGAAAGGGTGAGTGATTTAAGATGTGTTATATGGACACCTGCCATGAGCATCAAGCATAGACCAGCAACAGGCCTGTCAGTAATACTGATAAAGTACACATTTAGAAGGTGAGTGGGGAGATTAGTTATAGACTGAAGACATTTTAGAAATTAGCTGAAGCACAAACACAGTCTCTTCCTTTAGTTTTTTTAGAACTAACAGGGAGGAAGAAATAAATAGATGTCTCTATATATCAAACAAACTTCTATTTGTAGCATACATAGATAGAAATCCTTTTAAGATTTTCCTAGTATGATTAAGCTAGCATGAGACTTGCATGCATGTCATGTACTTTTTTGTACTTATTTGAAATCTGCCCACATAGGACTACTGAGTTCAACAAGTTATGAACTTAAAAACAGTGCTATTGGAAGGATACTTTTTGCATATATGAATAACAATAAATAAAGTATTATCCAAAGGAATAATAAGCTTTAGGTCAGATTTTAAAGGAGGCTTGGCTGTACCTATTGTATATCAATTCATCAACCCTGTGCAGCTTTGATTGGAATCAGAAATGGATTCACTGTCTAAATCTCAGGTGATCTGCATCGATTCCCTTGTCCATATGAGTAGAATAATCCATTACACACCAGCAGACACAAGAAATTTACAACTGGCTCTTGCACTGCTGCTGTTCTGATGACCTGTTGAATCAGTTGGAGCCAAGGAGCTTTGGAATACCTGAATGAAATAATGGTAGAAGGTTGCTCTCTTACTGATAATCCAAAATAGCATGGGAAGAGATGCCACCAGGTTTCCAATTTTCTCCGAAATACAGATTGAATCAGTTCAAAACAGTATTACATTCAGTTCTTCTCTAAAGAGGAGGCTTCTATTATTTCCTTTCTGACTACTGCTTCCATCTTCACTATTTGTATGTGTTGTTTGTGTGTATACATGAATACATATGCATACATAGAAATTACACCATACACTTATATAAACATACTGTTCGCAGTTGATTCAGTCTTGTGATTTCAGCACTGGCAAGAACTTTTTTCAAAACCTGACAAGTCTATGCAAGTTACCATATATACGACTGGAGTAGACAAACCATTAGTCTAACCATTAAATATAAGTCTGTTCATATTGTAATTTTGTACACTAATTCCTTTAAATAGAAACTTAACCCAGAAGGTTGCAATCTAGAATCCATCTATTTTATGATACTACCATAAAATTGTCCTTTTATACCTTCTTCAAGAAACAAATTCTGGAGCCAAATGATCAATGTATGAAAATACAGATACTGTTGTGCAATTAGCTAGACAGATGATACCTAGTTAGCTAGACAGACAGACATCCAACATTTCATTCTAAAGCAGTAAGGAAAAAAATGAATTTAAACTGCTAAGAGATCTATGCATATTTTAACAAGAAATGAATGAAGATATCCAGAATCTGTGCAGAATAATTAGTAAAAGTTTTATAAAGCACACTGAAGATTAAAAATGCCAAGGGCATAATTGGAGAAATTAATTTGGCACTCTAAAGTGTTTTCATTTTTTTTCTTTTTGATAATTAGTGACAATTTATTAAAACAAGAGGTAAATATAGCTATGTCACAAATGCTTTTGTCCTTGCGATGAGATGAATGTACTTCACTGTTCTCTGTACAATTTTATATAATCATGGAACTATTTGGACAAAAGATAAAAGCATAAACCTGCTTTGTCTGTTTTAGACTTTCTCATTTTACATTGTATGAATATTAAGTACATCTTAAAATTAAAATGAGAGGGATGCAAATGAATAAAAGTAGTAGATTACACAATTATTATATCATTGTAGCCTTTCTAGATTTCCACATGTGACACCAGTTATTCATGCCCTATTTACATCGTAGTTATACTGTAGCTCCATGAAAGACTATCATGGGAAAACATCCAGAAATTTTATAAAATATAAATTCAGGACTAGGTCTGCTAACTAATTTACTGAGTAAAAATGGTATGAATACTGAAAAACTGGCATTAGTTAGCATTTGTTTTCTGAGTTCATCTAAAGGTAAACCCCTAAAGTTTAGGATTGAGTTTGATTAGGGCTTACCCTAAAAAAATGCTTGTCTTGTGAGCAAGTAAGTTTACTAAAAACTGCAATAGATGCCTTTTGAAGGATCCCATTGATGAGAAAAGACCATTAATTGAACAGATGGAGAATGAAGTCCTTCTAGAATGAAAATGGGAACATATTTTGCAGACTTTTTAAGAAAAAAACTGTCAAGTTACAGCTTTTAATTTTATATTGTGTACAGTTTAAAAATTTCAACGTACTTCATACAGGTAGAATGTATGTTTTATTGCTGTATTTTTTCTCATTTTGATAGATATTAGCAAAGAAGATGACATAAAAAATATTAATCATAGCTACATAAAGTAATTTAAAAATATCAAGAAGATAAGTGCAATTCATAGCTCTTTAAAACTCTGTTGACTGTAAGCCTTATGTCTGTATTTCTGGCTATTCTAATCAGTCAAGACTATCTTCAGCTTCAGTAAATTCCCAGAAATATTTCATCCAGTTTAAAGCTTTGAATGATTTATGACATAAGAGGTATTCAGAAGTGCAAGATTGCAAAGTTGTATTTGATTTTCTTTTCTTTTGCTATGCAGAGGTTGTTTACAATGACCCCATTTAAGATTCATTACCTGGGTTATTGACTGAGGTATGCATTTCAATTATGTTTATGCTTGCAATCACTGAATATAATGACTCTCAAGGTTCACATATACTATTGGGTATTCCATCCCTCAATTTCCTCCTCTGGATCAACCCCTCCTTCTTCTTTCTCAATCTCTTCTTTCTCTCCCCTCCTTACTAAGCAATTACATTGGCCTCTCTCTTTAAATTAACTTTGAAAAAAATATGGATAGACTACTTTATCTTTTAGATAGAATTTGGAGGGAAAGGTATGAGAGAAATAGAATTACTGAAGATTTAAAGACATTTGTTGTATTAAATTAGGAGTCTTCTGGCCATTGGATCCTAAATTCACATATGTTGGTCTAGCCCTAACAGTGTATGTGTCTGAATATCCATCAACAAGAGATAGTTCAACTATAGCCAGATAATCTGCAGAAACATAGTCATAGTTATTGCCATGGCCCTTGAAATACTATCCCTAGCTGCAGAAAAAGTTCTATTACTATGCATGGGAACTAGACTACTGGAAGTATATAGCTTTCTATTTAGTTGTGTTCTTAATACTACTGGAGAGGCATAATACTCTTTAAATCAGGGGTGTCAAACTTGCGTCATCACGGCAGTGTCACGTGACACCGTGACCTTTTCCCTCTTTGCCAAATTGGGCATGGGTGTGGCCAGCACATGACTCATCCGTCCTGCGGGTCGCAAGTTTGACACCCCTGCTTTAAATGAATCTGTCAAACTCCTGAATTTGTATCCTGTTATTAAACAAACCATAACACATTTGGTGATCATTTCATAGATATTTCGTTACCTAAACGGAGAAACACGATAACCACAGACAAGCAAAAAAGCATTGGGAGCAAGAGTGATGATCACATGGCAGCATGCCAGCACTGAAGCAGCCACATATTTGCCAAATTTCAATCTCTGGGAGTCATAGTGCCAAACACATTCTGTAATTTAGCTCTTTTGAAATATATTCAAAAATTGTTGCTGTACAATGCACAGTTTCACACAATTTAAGGTTACAAATAATCAAACAGAAATGATATTTTAGCAGTATATTGATTTACCATATTTATAACATTCCTGCTAAGCAGAATATTCTGAAAAATAACTTATAACTTATTCTAAGAGCATGTTGCAATGAAATAATTATTTTAAAAAACAGAACAGATAGTTAAAATGGCAATTAAAGCTATTCCCTAGCAGCAACTTTAAAAAGTTTACAGAACTTAAAATAAAAAGGATAGTTTATCAACAAAAAGACTAAAATAAAGGATTTACAGTGCTGATGTTTCAGATCCCAGCCAACCTATGAAGACAAAGGGATATAGGCAAATAATTAAATTTATTAGCATAAAAAAAGGGCAGGCTCCTATAAAAAGAAATGCTTTTTTAGGTAATTTGAAGGCCTCCAAGCTTTAAGACCCAAGTGGCCATCATTCTAAGTAACCACCTCAATAATGTATTATTATATAGATTTCTTATCTCTAATTCATTAGGTAGACAACTATATAGGGCAACACCCCACACTCCGCCCAACTATCTCAGACTAGTCAAACTAGGTTCCTCTTGAGAAAAATCTGGTTAGTATTAATAACATCACTTTCATAAATGAGCAGATGTTAACATTATATACAGTGTAGCCTGACTAACATAGCAGATGCTGTGCTTCTCAGATCAAAAGAAGAGATACTGATGATTATCAGCTGCTTGTCCATTTTCAATTTGCATATAAAATTATCCAGAAGTTTGGAGTTCCGAAAGAAATTTACTTCATGAATGTGAGCACGAATTTTGTTTATAAAAATATTGTATCTCTTACAATTCTAGACAATTGACCTTCATCCCCTAGATAATCTACATAAATAATTCCAAAAAGGGAAATAAAAACTATTAGAAATCTCAACAATAGCCTTACCAATTTGAATTTTAACCCTAAATTTGTTTTCTTTTCCACCAAACAATTGCTATGTATTTAGACTTACTAAAAGAGTTTCAGGTGTTCATCTTATTTCTGTCCATGTTAGACAGGGAATATTAATATTGTAATTAAGATAATGTAAAGCATCGAACAGAAGATCAACAAGAGACTTGCATATGATCTTTTCCCCCTTTCCTAGGGACACCATATCTGAACTACGAAAATTTGTATGACTAGTAGATAATTTTCTAAGGATGGTCTTTTTTTTCTTTTTTTTTTTGCAGCAGATGAACTTTTGAAACCTGGATATAACCTTCATAAGACTTCAATAATGTTTGTAGATTTCTGCCCCCCAAAAAAGTGTTGTCACTCCTAAATCTATCTTATAGAAGCACCTCTATTAACACTGAAAAGTTTGCAATTTATTCTCTTTCAATCTCTTTTTGCAGACTGATAACTTGGCCAAAAGAGCTGGTATTTTTTCAGCAATAACCATAATGTGACCCCAGAGACTTAAATCAAACGATTTATCTGATTCATATGGTGAAAAATATGTGCCAAGAAAACTAAGTCATAAATGAACTTTTGTTATATAAGAATGGGCTTTTCCTTTTCTCTCAAAAAAAGTGAAGTTTCTCTTCTACCCAAAATTTCAGTCAAGTACTTCAAGATTTGTCCTCTGGAAAGCAAATAAACTTCCATACAGTAAAAAGAAGTTCATATGCCATATATTGGGGGGGGGGGGGGCGTTTTTA
>JANHFL010007363.1:170186-214989 GCA_032468155.1 Oxyrhabdium leporinum
GCAAGACTTGGAAAAAAATAAATTATGCAAGTCCATTACGTTTCTCAAACTTACTGTTCCAACTTAGTCTGATACCTAATTATTAAAGCAATACCAACTCCGGATAATCAGTTGTTTTCAAATATAATCATATTCTATATAATTATGATTCGAGGGGGGCTTCTATGCTACATTCAACAGCTGCTTTTCTCCTCTACATGAAGTGGCTATCAAATAAGTTGGTTTAAGAATCCTTCTCTGGATTTCAATCCAATCTTCCACTTTGACCATAGTGATGGCCAGATATTCTGCCCAGACCACAGTTAACATATCTTATGCTTGACAGTGTTCCATGGTTATTTTCTCCCTTCTTCCATGCCGAGAAAGCAGGTATCATTTCTTTTGTTATGTAAGCAAGTTGTCAGCCTTGGAAGCCATAATTGCAAGGCCTCTGAGGTTGCCACAATTAATACATGGGAAACCAGGAGGGGGGATATTCTCATACACTTAGAGAGAGGCAGTAGACAAAACAAAATTCTTTTCAAGAGAGTCAAAGACATACCAATGGGCACATGGAAGAGGAGTGCCAGGAGGAGAGCTGAAATTGAATCTGAAAGAGGATTGGGGAATGTGAGCTCTGAGTATGGCTGGGAGGTGAATCTTGAATTTCTTTTGGGTGGGGAAAAACCTGGAACTTCAGATTCAGTTTTTTCCCGGATGTGCCAACATGGTTTTCTCTAATAAATTCTTACTTGGATATAAACATGTCTGAGTGCTGAATGGATGAGAGGAACTTTGATGGTACCCTGACACAGGTCTTGAGCAGGTCTTTTGAGGACTGGTAAAAACAATCCACTAACTACCATCAGTTTACAGTACAAGAGTTCTTTTGCTGCTTTAGGTAGAAATAGGAACTTGGTAGAGGGCCTGTGAATTTCTCCCAGTTAAAACCAAAGCAAAACAACAATGCATTTTACTGTTTCACTACTGAAATATTCAGCCTTTTATAGCAAGTAGTTCTGTGCAAAATAGCAACTGAAGGCATCATCAGAGCACAGATGAGTCAATTCCAATGGAACCATTTGTGTAAAATAGAATGAAGTGCAGCAAACAATCCTTAGTGTGTATCATCAAAGAGCGGAAATACAATGATGCAAAACCAGAAAACCCAGGTGAAAGTTACTTTCCCAATAGTAAGGGTGGGCTGAGGATTATATCATTTATTGCTGTTCTTCCAAAATAATACATGGCCTAGCCTCATTGGGATAGACAAGAAGTGTAGATCAGACTAAAGGTTCAGTGCCAAAGTGACTCATTTGAACCATTTTTTTCAAATAATTGTTTAAATTGAATGTCGAAACTGATCTATTGCATCAAATAAAATTGAAGAGCTTCCAGTCATTTCAAAAATCCATTAAATTTTTAGTCAATGCACTTCAATTCAAATCTTTAATTCAAATCTTAAACTCAAATTGAATAAATCTTCCAATTGAATCATATTTTCAAATTAAAATTGGTTGGCTTTCAAATCCCTGATATATTTGTGAAAATGTCTCCCCCCAAAATTGGAAAAAAGTTAAGTTATCATGAATTCACTTTTGCTCACAAAGCCATTTAATAATTCCTCAGAGCCCCTTTTTCAGAGCAAAAGGTGGGAGAGAAGGATTTGGCAATTTATCCAGATCTGTTCCTTGCTTTAGAGAGTTAAGAAAGGAATAACTGAAAAGTGGAAGATAGGCATTTTTCAAATGCTTATAAAGAAAAGAGAGCGGATAGTAATAAAGAAATCAGAAGAAGCCAGAAAGTCAAGACAGTTGTCATATGTTAGAGCTATTACAAATTTCATCATTTACTGAAAGGGATAGAGATAGTCTTGGGATGATACCTTTGTAAATAGTAGAGGAACTGTATAGTACAGGTAGTTCACGACTTACAACAGTTCATTTAGTGACCATTCGAAGTTACAACAGCACTGAACAAAGTGACTTATGACCATTTTTCACACTTATGACCATTGCAGCATTCCCGTGATCATGTGCTTTACATTCAGATGCTTGATAACTGACTCACATTTACAATGGCTGTAGTGTCCCGGAATCATGTGACCCCCTTTTTTGACTTTAAGCAAAGTCAAAACAAGCAAACCAGATTCACTTAACAACTGTGTTACTAATAGAAGAACTGCAGTTATTCACTTAACAAATGTGGCAAGAAAAGTTGTAAAATGGGGCAAAACTCATTTAACAAATTTCTCAACATAAATTTTGGGCTCAGTTGTGGTCGTAAGTTGAGGAGTACCTGTATAAGGGTATTCTCCTTATCATAAGGGCACAAAATACTGCATGTAGGGGCCACTCTATCAACTATACAACCATACAATCCCTGGCAACCATAGAATCTTGAGTTGACAAATGTAACTGTTTCTTGAAGCAACTAACTTAAGCTGTCTTCCATATTTCCTGATTAGTTCGACCTGAACCCACAGATTGGGAAACATATAAATTGCTGATTGGCCTTTGTTCACTTGGACAGATTATAATGATGAATCTACAGTGACAAAGGAAATGAGAAAACACACTGAAATATTCAAGGAGAAGATTTCCAACCACATCTTCTGCTTCCTTTCCTTGTAGAAGAATACAAATATTCATTTTCACAAATATAATCTTCTCTATTCTACTGTGGCACCAGATAGATTGCTAACCTCTATAATAGCTTTTCTGTCACACTGTTTATCCCCTTCCATTTTCCCATCATTAAGGAAAGGATCTGACAGAAAATATTCATTGTGCAAGCTTTTATTTTAACTCACACCTTCCTATCAGCCCTGCACTGAATAAAGTTGTTACTGAAATATAGCCCCTTAGCTCTGAATACACACCTCGATATAAATGCACACATGCACACAGTGCATGTTCACAACCAAAGCCCTTTTCAAAGAAATTATACCTTTTCAAGAAAAGCATAAAATTAATCTAAACTTCCAAGTCAAGAAGTCTTTTAGCACATTTAATCGCTTCAGAAGATGTGGAAGAAAAAAAAGCTGATAATCATTTGATAAGAAATTATATATCTCCTTTTCAGACTAAATGGCAAAATCAACTTTCTCGCTAATGTCATGTTAAGGAAATGAAAACACAATGGTCTGTCCTGCATAATGTACCAGTGGCATGTTTTTAAAAACCCATCATTAATTTTATTTCAATCAGCAATCAGTACCTTATAACCTAGATAAAACTGAGCAAAGAGGGCTGTTATCATACATGCTGAGACATACTTCCTAAAGTTTGAGAGTAAGGTGCCTTTCCCTTTATTAAGAAAAGTAAAGTAACTGTTTTTATAGATTAGGTTGAGCTTTTCTGGGTTGGGTATATATAAGGATAATGTTTGTGTTATTTTGTTTTGCTTTGAGAATACAAACTGACAGAATTTTCAGTGCTGAGAGCGGGAATTATTCTGCTGTGGTTTGTAACCTAAAAGCTTTAATAGGTAACATTTAATATGAATCTGGAAATGCATTTGTTCTGCTTTCCTGATTAGGCATATTCTGAAAGCAACATATATTATTCTATTCTATTAATTTAAATCACATGCTAGCTTCAAGAAAAGGAACAGCTTCAATAATCAAAAATATGAGCAAGTTGTCAAGCACCTGAATGTAAATCACATGACCATGGGGATGCTGCAATGGTCATAAATGTGAAAACATCATAAGTCACTATTTTCAGTGTCATTATAACTTTGAATGGCCACTAAATAAACTGTTGTAAATTGAGAACTACCTGTATGTGTACCTCCATATTTTCTTCCTTCTTCTTCCTCTATTCTTGAATTTTCTGCCTGCTTTATTGTCATGGCAATGTGTCTCAAGTTAGAAAACATGGGGTGGTGTTTGTGTTTTTAATACAGTAATCAGTCTTTTTTTTTTAAAAAAAAATCACAGATACTAAGATGTTAGGAAACATCTTGAAATTTGCCTTCCTTATACCATTCCTAATGAGAAAAGGAAGGAAGGAAGGAAGGAAGGAAGGAAGGAAGGAAGGAAGGAAGGAAGGAAGGAAGGAAGGAAGGAAGGAAGGAAAGAAGGAAGGATATTTTAATAAATAAACATACTTGGGGTGGGTTTTTCCCCTTGTAAAGGTCACATTATTCTTTCAGTTATATATGGATTGGATTGAACTGGACTGCCACTTAGTGAGCCAAGAAAAGCAATACAAAAATGTCAATTGCATGAGGAAGCTTTGAACAATGCAAAGCCATCTGATAAATATGAATGAGATGATTTTCTTTATTTATTCCCCTTGACACCTCCCCCCTTCCCCCTTCACAACTCAAGGCTATAACTGCTGCTGCTGTGGCTACAGCAGATGACAAACTAATTGTGCTGCCCTAAAACTAGGTAGTAAGTTCACATTACAATGCATATGTTCTGTCATTATTGCACTAGATGAAGAATAACAGCTTTGACTGCACTCAGGCAGAGGCCAAACTGCTTCTAAAAGTCACTTAGGAAGCAACATAGCAAAGATGAATCTGCATTTTTTTATTATTTACTGTGCAGCTAACTCAAGCTGATTATTATTCACAGGAGGAAGTGCAACGTGCATAATTCCCAACATCATCTTTTAGCACTGCTCCAATCTAGCAGCATCCTGGTAATGGATCAGTGAAAGAAGCCTCCTGCTTAAAGAATATGGCACATCGGTGCTTTCAGAAGGCATTAAAGTTAAGAGGAATTCACAAACACAGTCACAGCCAATGCCCACTATTAACAGCTGCGAGAGAGATTACTCTTCAGGCATTGTGAAAAAAACCCCATCCGGAGCAAAGATGGGAGGCCCAGGCAAAATTAGTTCTGACATAGTGACCAGATCAATCTGCATGAAGCTGGATTTCATTTGGAATAGCACAGGCACTGGATCCCCGAGTGCCGTTAGCAAGAGATGGAAGATGCACACAATAACTTCATCCTCTTTGGCTGGCTTTTTGCTGTGTCCCAGTAACTTTATTATTATGGCAAATGGAAAACATCAGCTATGCCCATCAGGTGTGAATGGTCCTTTAGCAAGCAAGACATTGACAGCAATCATGCTTTAAAAAAAAACGAATCTGTGGAATTTGAGAGAGAGAACATCACTCCACTGTAGGGATTTAGCATTCAAATAGTCTTCTAGAAGAATGGTTCTCAAATTATCTGTGGTAAAGGACACTTTTTTAAAAAAAATCTGTCCTATTAGAAAATGAAATAGATGCAAATTATTGTTCAAGTTGAAATAGTTTTTTTTAGGGTTAGGGTTAGACTCATTTTTTTTCAGATTACATTCAAATTTTTGTTATTTGATTCATTAGATTAGAATCTATGTTTATTCTAGGAAACAAGAAAAGAACAAAAAATGGAACTAAAGAAAAAGTTGTGAGTGAAATAGCAGTTCCCCATGTTGAACACTTTGAACAAACATAATAAATGTAAATATTTAAAGTTTTTTAATGCAAACAAAAGCCTATTTCTTACTTGTTAATTTATCTAGTTTAGGTAAAAATTTAATGCATAACAGCAAATAAAGTATATCCAAGTATATCCATTATAGAGAAACTAAACCTGTAGAGGTATGTTGACAGGAACAGAACAGATTTTTAAAGCAACTTCAGCAAGTTCATTTTTAACTTTTATCCAAAATAGATGTCCAATTTACATTTTCAAAAAATTGGGGCCAAATTTGTTTCTTATCTTTCAGAAACATTGAGTTCGTTCTGCAATTCAAAGACAAATTCAAAGATAAATGTTCCTCTCCATTGTACTTTAATATAAAAAAGGTTGTTTATGATCAACTTCTAAATTATCACATAATAAGGAAAATAATCTCAAATTTAATGAATTGCCTTTACATAATTCACAATTATATCACTAAACATACTGTTTACTTCAGCTGACTTTTTTCTTTGTCACAACAAGGCTTTCCCAATTAAGGAAGAAATGTGTTGATTTACATTCTGTTGCAACTTCCTTAGTCTGGGTAACTATTCCGGAATGTTTTCCTGTCACTTCAGCTGTGCCATCGGAACATACTCCTACATAAAATTGAAAGCTCCAAACCATATTTGATGACAAAGGTAATCCTTCATATTTTTATGCAATGCAAAACTAGTTGTGTTTGCTGGCAATAAATCAGGAAAAAGTTATTTTTTCCCCTACAGTCATCAGGTTCAAATCCCACATATGCTAAAAGAATTGTCAGGCTAACAATATCTATGCATTTGTCCACTTGTAATGAAAAATACTTTGTTAGCTTTATTTGTTCTATGAGTTGGTTTTCCCTGTTGTTAACCAGTTCTGGATTACATTGAGCTACAGTGTCTTTAGTGATTTTTCAGCTGCCTTCTTTGCCATAGATGCATCCAATATTTCCAAGCACACATCTTTAATTCAGGCCTTCAGTAATGTCATGGCAACACTATATGATTTTTTAGTCTTAATAATCCAAAGTGCTCCTTTATAAGAGGCCCATAAAACACTAATGTTTATTTGTGAACTACTGAACATCTGTTTTCATTTTAAATCTGTGCTGTTTCTTTGAAATAATTATTTTGATTTTGAACTTATTGATTTATGTTTTGTAGGTAAAGGCTGCCTACAGTTTGATGGTTTTATTGCTTCATTAGTTAGAACAGCTCTGCAAATAACACACAGTAGTTTTAGTACTTCACCATCAATTATGGATCCAAACCAAACTCAACAAAGAGGGATCAAACTTCCACATAAACCTAGTATGATCATCTTTTCACATTTCTTCAAAATTACCGCTATTGTCATTATTTTGCATTACTGCCACTGCTGCATTCAGAGGTGTGTCTTTTCTTGACTAAAAAAAATCTAGTGAACCTTATTTTGACATTTATAAATTAATTATTTGAAATTAAAAATGTACATCCTTAATTCAGTTAACAATATCAACTGTTGACAACTGTAATCCAAAAGAATATATAAATTTGACAAAAAAATGAAGTGTGTGTGTGTGTGTAATATCCTTTTTTGTCAGGTTTGTATATTCTTTTGGATTACACAGTTGAAAACTAACCTTAAACATCACATGTAAAATGGTCCTATTGCACATAGCTAGTACACTTATAATTCCCCATGCAAGTTTAGCAACACTTGAACTAGTCTGTACCCTATTCAATAAGATAAGTCTAGTCATTACAGGCTCAGATGCCATGGCAATGATAAATTGCTATAAAGGCTTCTAAATGCTCTCAACATTTCTTCATATATTATTGTGAACTGGTAACAAACATTTTGCAAATTGACACAGGTCTGCATCTTATACTTTGAATAGCAGTGCTCTAAAACATTTGAATATGTTTTCAAAGGGAGGTTGGGTTGAATTTGGTCTCTTCCTGATCCTAATTATCACTTTTAAAGGGGATGATCTAAGAATGGTTGGATTGAAACACAGAAACAAATTGAATTAGGTTGTATCACATAATTAGGCACCTGCAATCTTTTTTTGACAATATTTTGTAATTTAAGTCATATAGCTTCCATTTTTCCTTCCAACATAACTGTTCAAAAGCATGCAAATGAAAGTAGATAAATAGGTACCACTTTGGTGGAAGTTAACAGTGTTTCATGAGCTTCAGCATATAGTCATGCTGGCCATATGACCATGCAAGTGTCTTCAAACAACACTGCCCCCTAGAGTCAAACACGACTGGACAGGGAAAACTATATGTTTTCCTTTAATTTCCATTTAAGCCTTTAGCCAATTTATGTATGTTCAGCTAGTGTCAAGATTATATTCCTTGTCTCTAATTATTTCAAAGTAACTACTCCCTCATATTAGAGGAAGACCACTATACAGGATCATTTCACTGTATATTTCAATATATTTGTGGGGCTATCTGTCCTTTCTATTTTCTAAGATATTGATTGCATGTTCATCATTAATGCGCTAGTATATATTCATCTAGGCTCAACTATAACTACAACTAGGATGTTAAAAGTATTTGAGTTGGATGTACCCATAGAAGGTCTGTAAGATGTACAAATTTCTTAATTGCTCTTGCAGTGTTCAAAATGCTAAAATATATTGATGAAATATATGTTACAGGAAGTAATATTAGTATGGGAATAGATATATTGCAAACCTCCTCTGTGGTTTCCATTACTTATTTATTTACAGGACTTATATGACTGCCTCTCCCATACAATGACTCTAGGCAGTTCACAACAATCTATATAAACATAGCTTTTTTTTAAAGATACTCTTCCCCACCTGGACAAATATCCTCACAGCTCAACCCTCATCCTAGTTTAGTGCTTGGAGGAAGAGCCATCACTTCCACTATTTTGGAGGTACTGTGAAACATCATAGGCTAGGATATTATACATTTTCTGGGAGCCATGTGGTTCTGATTGAACTTATTGTGTTTTTAATCTTGGCTGCATTTACAACTATTTTAATACTACTTGTACTATGTCTTTGTATGCTGTTAGTTGCCTTAGTGTTTTTATGGAAGATAGACAGCCATTTAGAGCCAGTTTGGTCTAGTAGTTAAGGCATCAGCCTAAAAAGCAGAAGACTACAAGTTCAAGGCCTGCCTTAGCCATAAAAGTCAACTGGGTGACCAGTCACTCTCTCTCAGCCCAACCCACCTCACAGGGTTGTTGTTGTGGGCAAAATAGAAGGAGGAAGATGTGTTGGATATGTTCACTGCCTTGAGTTATTTGTAAGAATAATAAAGGAGGGATATTAATTAAATAATAAACATAAATTGAAAAACAAACAGTTCTCAATTCCATTTCTACTCTGTTTTCCACAGAATCTACATTCTAAATATCCCAGTGCCTTTAAAAATAATTTATTCACAGAAATAAAGCAAAAACAAATAGAAAGGAAGAAAGTAAGGTAAGGGAGGAAATTTCCAGAGTATGCAAAAATCTTATGTACTAAACACAACCAACCTTACTTACATCGGAATATGTTATTACTTAAGTCAGTTTATTCATTAATAAAAAGGAAAATAAGTCTATAAATTCATAAATGCAGTACACATTGCTACATAATTCTTTAAGTGGGTCTCCCAGCAGTAACAGATTTATTCGGATATAGGAAGAGAGCTAATTTTTTTACCTACTGTAAGTGTATGATTAACACAATATTAATCTTATTCCAGCTGTATATATTTCATTTTTCTTTTTAGCAACCATAAAGGGGAAAATGTGCATTGTAATATTCCAAATTATATCCCTCAAACTGAGGGATATAATTATATATAAAAGAATTCAAATATCCACAAAAAAACATTAACTATTCTAGAACAAAATTAAAAATTGAAACTATTTCTCTATAAAAGGGAACATTATGAGCCATTGCACACGAGCCAGTCTATAATTGTACGTTCTACCCACAGATTTCTTTTTTAAAAGATTTAAACTATTTATGCAATATTTCTATTTTTTATTTGTAAGACACAATAATTTTAAATTGATTTTTGATGAATTCATGGATAAATTTTTAAAAGTCTATGGAAAAGTTTTACTTTTGGTAGTAAAAAGGAATTGGGGCAAGCTGAAGATTTCCATATCTATTTTGAGCATCCCACTAGGTGGTGTTAGATCTCTAACAAGATGCTAGCACACTGCTCCTAAAAAGAACAATTTGATGACAATAGCACTTAGATATACCACTTTACAGTGCTTTACAGCCCTCTCTAAGCGGTTTAGAGCATCAGCATATTGCCCCCAATAATCTGGGTCCTCATTTTACTGACCTCGGAAGGATGGAAGGCTAAGTCAACCTTGAGCCTGGCGAGATTTGAACTGCCAAATTGCAGGCAGCGACAGCAGAAGGTAGCCTGTAGTGCTGCATTTCTAACCATTGTGCCACCACGGCTCTATATAATGCACATTTAATGTCTGTATTTGTATTTCTGAAGCAATACATCAAACATATAATCAGTTAAATTTCAAAATTCCATGAAAACGTATTAATAACATATTAACACAATAAAGTAACATACCAAAAAAAAATTATTATAATATTTAAAGGAGAAAAAAATGCTACCACCAAAAGTCAGATTGGGCAAATCAATCCTTGAAAGCGTGAATTTGGGAAAATGCATACCGAAAATGAATACATATTTTAATGTAACAATTTGAAAAGTGTTAAATTGATATGGACATCAGACAAATTGTATGTTGCTTTGGGGAGTTCCAAAGGGTAACATGTGAAGTTAAATGGTTTTCAAAAGGAAAATCTTGGCCCTGTTCTATGCCTAGTAAGCAAGATTATCTCTTCAATGTTTCTACTATCATGGTTGCTACTTTGTGATATCCTCCTTTCCTTCCAGATCTCCTCTCTCTGAACTACCAGAAAAAGCTAGAGATAAACCAAGTTGAGGAATGGCTCAATTGTCTTTCGAAAGAAAGAAATGCATTCTGTGGATGCTTTCACCTAGAACTATTACAGGATAGTTCTGGGATAGTCTCCAAATTAGCTTTCTGTGATGATTAAAGTCTTGACTGATAATTGTTTTCTGAGATCCTTTCAGGGGATTTATGCTTTCCAAGCACACATTATATCTACCCCTTTGTCAGAGCATCTCCTGACACCGTAAGGGGGAGTGCTGAGCTGGAGTCTTATCCGCATTCAAATCATAGTGGCTTTATTAGTCTTGAGAGTCAATTTAATGCACAAGCAAGTAGCTGAAACCCAGGATTTCAAGATTTTAGATGATCATTGCTGGAACACATTTAATAGTCCAATCTGTGAAAGTCATTTTCTATGTTTTACATTATTGTTCAGGAGGTTAGGCCTATAGAACAAATTTACAATGGTGGTTATATTTCTATTTTATGGGAGCACAACAAGGAAGTAAAGATTTTTCAGTAGGCAATTGGCTTTCTTTGTTTTCTACTAGGAAAGCAGTGGACTGCATATCAAATGTTTTTCGGTTATTTGTTTCAACATTTCTGTTACAACATTGAAAAAAATCTGTCAATTTGGGTTTTCCTCTGTTTCTCATTTGGTTGACATTGTCTTTTCCACCTCATCTCTGTCTGCATTTTTTTTAGAAAGAATACATTAAAATGTATGCTTTCTAAAAATTGGTATTTCTCCCAAAATTCATATTGTATGCACTTTTTCACAATCAGTGAATTTTTGCAATTATACATCACACACACACACAAACACACACACACACACCTAAAGTAATGTGTTTGTATATGTTGCTTTTTTTATAAAACACATTTTGGTACCATATTACTTGCTTTTTTGTGTATACTTTTAAAACAAGTTGATAAACTACATGAGAACCACTAATTTGAAGTAAAGTTGTATTTCAGTTTACATCTGAATTAGACAAATTTGCATTGAAACAGAATTGAACTATTTTTCCCGATCCTTTATTTGTTAAAATCAGTCTACAATCAGGATTAAACCAGAGGCAAAGCAAGAGACACAGGGGTCCAATGGGAAAAAAAGGTTGCATTAAAAAATAATTTTACCCCTTTTGCTTGTGGGTTATGAAGGGATAGAATTATAACAATATATACCATTTCATAATGCTTTACAGAAAAACCATACTCAAAGATCAATAGAACCATTCAGGAATGATTTGGGGAAGGTTCCCTATGCACACCGAATCAGAAATGGAGAACAGAAATATAAAATAAACGCCCATTTATATTCAGATGTGGATTTTTGTTGCCTCAAAACATTTTAACTCATCAAGCCGACAACACAATTGACAACTCTAACATACAGCAGGAAGGGGAGGGGCTGTAAGTAGGCGCGCAATGTAATTTGGTACATTAATACTTGGAGTTAATAGGATGGATGAGGTTAATAATTTGTGTTATACGTATTAACAGGCAGGCAGCCGTCTTTCTCAAGCACACCTCTGACACCCTCCCCCCCCCATCAAATTCCAACCCTCACCTCACTCCTATGCAGACATTTGGGAATTTAATTTAAAGAAGACATTGGCCAGACGCCAAATGTGGAGGGCACGCTTTTCTATCTAAGCAACGGCGACTTTTCACCCTGCAAAGAACCATCGGAAGTTCACCGCCACCCTGGACTCGAAAAAACGCCCCGCCTCCAGGAGGGCGAGGCTTACAGAACGGTTCTGTTTCCGAGGTAACGACGTAGGCGTCGGGGAAGAGGGGGAGAATTGAAGGAGGTTCCCGCTGCTTCAAGGCCCGACGGACAGCTGGTGTTGGTCGTGTTTGCTTTAGTGAGTATAGTAAGTAGAGGCGCCGATTCCTGCTCCTTTTAAAAAAAAGGAGGGGGGGAGGTACGTCGGGTTGAGAGCTTCTCTTGTACTTTTGATTTAAAGTTATGTCGCCTTTCTCTGCAAGATTAGGTCACCTGGCTTTCCACGGCCTCCCCCACCCCTCCCCTCCTTGATTTGAACGAATCCTGGGAGAGGATTAGGTTATCTATACGAAAGAGCGGGATCGACTCACGCTAACCCGGCCAGCTTCGTGGCAGAGCAAGGATTTTAAATCCGGGTTTTACCTAGTGAACCGCGTCATTCTTTAAAGCGGCTCCCTGGATGCGTAGGATTTAAAGGCGCAACGTTCTCAGGCCACGCTACGAAGGGATATAGTCGAAAAGCAACAGCGTGGGAAGTAGTACTCTTGATTACCCTTAAACAATTCTGGTATCTGAGTAGAACCAGAAATGCAGCAAGTTTATTCACAGCTCGGGGGGGTGGAGTGGGGGGAATACTACATTCTTAAATACCCGTCTTGCCTGATTAGTTGTAGATTTCATTTAAAAGAAGAAATGACAAAACAGCATGCAGACTAAATTCAGGCATGATCCACATTTCCAGTATTGCATCTAGACCTTTTTAGAGGAATGCTGAGAGGGAAAAATGCATTGGTTTCAGCTTAAAGTTTTATTTGGAAATCTGGTTGCCTACCCAAAAGAAGCAGATTAAGTGTATTTTTTTGTGTAGTGTTATGTGATTTCTTTTTTCTATGTTCACAGCATCTGACTGAAAATATCCAGTAGTACCCAAAGACCCCTGTAGTCCCAGTATGTTTAAAGATGCAAAGTTTTTATAAAGCTAAACTACTGGTAATAAATGTTGTAATGTAGAACTCAAATCCTTTTTAAAAAGGCATAAAACTCTTATTTGTGGGTATGATATAATTACTGGGTTCACTTTTGATCCTTGAATATTTTTAATAGTCCACTGTACAGAATGTTCTGATTTTGGTTAAACTATAAAACAAGAAACATGGATCTACTTCTAATTTTAACAAATTAAAAACTAGCCTCATTGCACAATGCTTTATGAATTGTAAAATCACATTTATCCATTGACAGAAAGATGTTGTGCTTTAACAGGAAGATAAATACCTAGCCTGTTTTGACCAGAAGACTTTCCAAATAAGCAGCTTATCTTCTTGTTCTTCAGGCTAACCAACCTGCTGTGACATGATTTACAACTATTTCTTTTCCAGGATGCTTCTGATTTAATTGTATTATAACCTTTGCCTTTATGTTCATCTATAGTAATTTCAATGTTTAAATCTATCCATCTCCAACCTTTAGAAATACACAAATTGTCTGTGCCATTCAATCAAAATTATGGGATTATTTGATAAACTAGCAAGTTGGCTTGGTCTGAAAAAGAAAGAAGTTCATGTTCTGTGCCTTGGATTAGACAACAGTGGTAAAACAACAATTATCAACAAGTTAAAACCATATAATGTAAGTAGACATTTTTAGTTTATTATCAATTCATTTTATATTGTTGAAAAGCTGATATATATCACTAGAGGTATTTGTGGAAACGTGGAATGTTTAATAGATTGCAATATTTAATTTCAAGACAAAATTTATATATACCTCTTTGAGAAGGAGTAAACTTTTAATATTTGTATGGTTATCTTTCCAAAAATAAATACTAATAGGAATTGTATTTAAATTTGTAACACTGGACTTAAACAAATATTCTTTGGACTGTAAACTTTAATCATTTAATGAATAAATAACTTCAATATACAGCTGAATTCAAAAAAGGAACATTGTGAAAGTATTAATGACTATAATCTCAGACTCATTGGTTCAGTGTTAATATTGGCTATTTAAGTTATCCTCTAAGGAAGAAATAACCAATATTAACACTGAAGCAATGAAGAACTAATAGATCCATTTTGCTGAGGACCATTAGCAGTTTTATGACTTTTAAACTAGTGTTGCATAGTAAAGCAAGTTAATGCTATTTACTGTACATACATAGAGGCCCTAATTATACAGGTAATCGTTGACTTAACCATAATTGAGCGCTGATTTTATGTTCCTAGATAAGAAATTTGTTAAGTGAGTTTTGCCCATTTTATTATATATTTTTTGCCACATTTGTTAAATGAATCACTGGAGTTGTTAGTAACACAGTTGTTAAGTGAACCTGGCTTCCCCATTGAATTTGCTTGTCAGAAAGTCACAAAAGATAATTACATGATTCCGGGACACTGCAACCATCATAAATATGAACCAGTTGTCAAGCATCTGAATATAAATCCGTGACCATGGGGATGTTGCAATGGTCATAAGTCATTTTTTCAATGCCATTGTAACTTCGAACAGACACTAAATGAACTGCTGTAAGTTGAGGACTACCTATAGGCAGTTTTATTTATTTGCAGTTGATATACATGGACCAGAACTAATTAAAGATTTTGGCATATTTGTGGGTTTGGAAATGTGATTCTTATCTGTCTGCCATTTTGTATATGTGTAAAAGTATTCATTTGACCTCAAATACATTTTCCCAGTAACCTGCTGCCAGTCTTACCAATCTACCAATCTATAATTTCCTGTATCTTTTCAGTACTTGCCTCATCAATGCTCCCATCTTTCCTTCTCATGCACAGTTACCAGTCTTTGCAATGCTTTTTTCTTTCCCAACAGGTCATTCATCCCTGATTTTTTTCACAATATACCCTCCAAACCTCCAATCAGTCACCGGTCTTCTCTAATTCCTATAGACTTCATTATCTGCAGTTTTATTATCCATAATTATAGGGTAGAATGAAATCCCAATGAAAATTGAGTACATGTATATGTAATGATATGTGCTTGTAAGCTTTTTTTCCCTTGGTATCCCATTATGGATGTCCTTTTTAGAAACATTCAATACCACGTTAATATCTTATTTTCTAAGACAATCTAGGATTTCATTCCTATGTTCTTTAAAGAATTGTAATACCCTGGGTGAAAGTGACTATATTTGTACAATTTATATTCTGTTGCACATACTGATTGCTGTGGAATTTTATGTTTTTACTCTTGTATGCAATTAATCCAGAGCATTTTGTTTTTCTGTAGCTTAAAATACAATAAATAAGTCACCTCTATAATATTTTTGGGATTTAAATGGGCAGTGACTTGTTTGATTATATCTCTGTAAAAGAATATTTAAGTCATGAAAGCATTCAGATGACTAATATCATTATGATTGATTTGTTAAAGCAATTTTATAACTACCAAAAACATAGAAAGTATATGTGTACTGTATTTAAATGCAAAATACAAAGAAAGTTGAGATTTACTGGTTCCTAAACATTTCATTGTTTCTTACTAGTAAATCATCTTCCAAGATGAAATACTTATGCTTGACAGATCATAAATATTTTTATATTTCTTAATGGGTGCATCATTCATTCTCTGTCTTTTGTAAAAGTTAGGAGATTCCACAGTGTACTTAGATTGCATGAAAAGACACTAATCAATATAGTTTTGTGAAGAACACAAAAAAAGTACATTAAATATTGGATCCACATCCACAATGTTGATGACTAACATTTAGATAAGTGATTGAGACAAATCCAGTGCTTATATTCTTTATTTCTTTTCTCAACTACATACTTATTTGATTCAATGAGTGAATGTTGTAATTGAATTATAAACAATGGTGCCAATCCTGATGAATACCTGCTACAGAAGTTACAGGCAAATATTTAGGCTTGAAATAAATGTATTTATTTATTTTATTTCCACACCACCTAATTCCAGACCAATTGTTGACAGCTCATAATAAAACATGATAAAAAAGATGGGAACAAACAACACAAAGACACATATAAAACATAACCAACAAGAGGCTCATTCAAATTAATATAACACCTGAACAACTCACATTCTAAGATAACAGGAATAACTACATAACATTGTTGAATACTAATAAATGAAGTAAAATTAAGTGTAAGGTAGTATATATACTATTGGACTGAATAAAATCAAATTAAAAAACCATTACGCAGAGTAAATGTTAGGGACAAACTTAAAAAATAAATTTTTCTTTTTTATTCAAAAGCATGTTCTTTTATAAGTGAGTACCATTGCTTGTTATACATTTTGATAATATAATTTTATTATAGTTTTTCAATACACTATTTCAATTAAGAGAGAATATATATTACTGATTTTAAATATTAAAATAATTTGTTTTTAACTCAAATTTTCTTTTGCACAGGCTCAAGCTCAAGATATAGTTCCTACAATAGGATTCAGTATAGAGAAATTCAAAACATCAAGGTAGTATGCTTTTATTCCATTTTTTATAGCTTTATATTATAATTATTCATTAAATCATTAAAGAAAATATTTCAGATGTAACATTTAAAGTGTCATATTTTCATTCTGAAAATGTCATGTCCTGAAACACATAGAGTAAGTCTGAATTATGTATGTCACATGTGAAGAAAGTTTTAATGAGAAACTTTCTTTTTAATAAACCCAAATCTCTTGGAAGAATACATTTTCAGATAAAATCAGCATCGCTACAGCATCTAACTAAACTAGTTACTTGCTTCTTGAATAAGATCTTGGATTAAAGACATGCTGAAGACACTTTAGAGAAACTATTGGAGACAAATCATGTGGCTAATTTGTTTAGATGTTCTTAGGCAGACTCTTCCATTTCTAACATTATTCTCATAGTTTAATCGGAAATGTTGGATAAATGAATAACTTTCTTGCAAGCAAAACACGCCCTTCTCTTATGTTATGGACATGACCAGTAAATCTGAAAAATACTTTACAGCTGGGCTCATCTTCCTGACCATATGATGACTGTCTGTTAAAGCTATTGATTAGCTTTTAATAGTTAAGATGTTGCATAAAATTATCATCTGGGAACATGTCTTTTTTTTAAAAAAATGAATTCTATTCAAGCAGCTTAGAAATTTGGAAATAAATGCAAAACATTTTAGAAGCAACACTAAATTATAGCATATATTATATAACCATATTTTGGACTGCAGTTTAACAAGTTTACAGAGGTAGATGTTGTTCAGGGCAAATTTTGGGAGCATGGAGTGAAATACAAGAGTAATGAGAAGTAGTTTTCTTTATATTTAGAAGTGCTCTGCACTGAGTAAGACAACAGTGTGAAGATCCAGTTAAGTTCTTCTCTGTTTAATATGGATTATTGCTTTGTATAAAACTATGTTTTTAATTTAATTTGCTACTTGTCAATAAAACTCACACATTATATTAAATCAAACGTCAATTTTAAAAAATGTGTACCAGTCAGAAAGTTGTTATTACACTGAATTGGCGTAATATAATTTATACAAGATTGCAATCAGATGTGTCACAAATCTAATGCTCTATTTTATTTCTTTACAGTTTATCATTCACTGTGTTTGATATGTCAGGTCAAGGTAGATACAGAAATCTCTGGGAACATTATTATAAGTAAGTCCATTTTTAACAGTAAAACTTAGTTGTGCATTCCTCTATTAAAGTAATGAACATATTTAGTTAAAATAGTTTGCAGAGTAAAATTATAATTAAATTTCTCTTAGTCTTGTCTGCAGTATTCTCAAACATAAACCAAAGGGAAGGAATGATGAATTTGAATAATATAAATATATATAATCTGTATAAAAACCTTAAATCTAAGAATAATTAGGTAATATGTGAGATTAATTATTCCTGTGAAAATTATTGCTATAGCAACAAATACTAACTTTTAGATAGTTTTAATACTTTTTAAAGTCATCATCCTTTAAAAAGCCAATTAAATTCCTTTTTTTCTAGCAGTCCTGGCTAGTACAAGTAGTCCTGGATTTATGACCATTCATTCATCAGTTACAATACTGAACAAAAGGACTCAGGACTGATTCCCAAAGTTATGGCCATTGCATTGCCCTCATGGTCACATGATCACGATCTGGGCACTTGGTAACTCATTCACCCTGACAACTGGCTGCCAAGCACCCTGCAATCATACAGTTGCCATTTGCAATCTTCCCTGCTGGTTTTCCCAGAAAGTCAGTGCACTCTTGCACACCTTTCCTGACTTATTCCACACCTCCCCAACCCACATGGCACCCCTCACATATCCCTGTGCAGTGTGTGCACCCTTCCCAACCTGTGTGATGCTTTTCACACACACCATGTCCTCCTCCCTCTCATGTACCCTCACACACCCTCCCCAGGCATCCATTTATTCCTTCCCTCACTCGCAGCAGTCATTTACCTTCCTGCTGGCCTGGGACTTGTAAGTTCCTCCTAGCTTCTTCACTGACTTTGGGATTCACTTAAACATGGCAATTGGACTGCAGGGATTGCCATCATTAAGTGATGCTGTCATGCTTTATGACCACATCACATAGCAACCAAAATTCTAGACCCAATTGTTATTGTAAGCCAAGGGCTACCTGTAAAGCAATTTACAGAAATTGCAACCCATTAATTTATGGTGGACTATAGAGGTTGGATCTTATATTTAATACATTTCATTGTTGCTTAATTGTTGAATATAGAGAATAAATTAATGAATAAATTAAGATACAAGATATTGGTCCATCTAATATTAAAGAATGTCTGAGTGCCTATGGAATTGTTTTTATGTAACATGAATTAAAATTATTTCCTTGAATAGTTACATGAAATAATATAAAATGATTTATGGATTATGGATTGATATGAATTATGTCTCCTTTTTCCAGTATTTAAACATTTTCAATCTTGAAAACACTAGAGTTTACTGCTTCATTAATTGTGCAAAAGTTAGATAAAAAACTGCTACATTAAGCATCTAAGCCTCTATTATGCAGTATTTATTTATTTGTTTGTTAAGATTCCAAATAGAGAAATGTTAAAGCCTCACCACATTGCAACAAGCATCTAAGCTTCTATTACGCTTTCTTTCTCTTTCTCTTTCTTTTTCTTTCTTTCTTTCTTCTTTATTCATCCATTCATTCATCCATTCATTAAGATTCCAAATAGAGAAAATTTAAAGCCTCGGCACTTTGCAACTTCAAACAAAGTTGCTATTTTTGTTTTTAAAGTATATTGAGGCTATACTTGCATACTTACTGAGAGTAAATCACACTGAGCTCTATAGATGTATATAAGTACGGGATTGTCTTTTACACTTACTTTATAGTAGTTAAGCTTTCAGATTTAGCGAATTACCATATAACCTCATTTTTACGAATAACTCCTGTTACCTTATTGCAGCACATCACATATTGAACATGAGTCTCCTACTGCTTTGGGGGCAGAGGGGGCTGCTATGTAGTAGGAATGTAAAAATGCTGTTCTGCAACTGCTGTAGTACAGTATATATTGCAATTTTGAATTCAAGCTAGTTTTCTTAATTTTTTTTAATATTGTCTCTTGCACTAAAGCACTTTCAGCTGAGCTTTCTCAGCCTTACTACATTTCCCACTTTTTACAACTGTTTGTATTGCATGAATTATTTAATTCAGCCTGGTGCATGAATGAATAACAAAGTGCCAAATAGGGTTATTTAGTTAAACATTCTTTTAAAAATCCACTTGTATTAATATAGATTGATTATCGTTGTTTACAAAAACCTGAATTTTAATGTAAATAGGATTTTTTTTTTCTTCCAAATCCTTGACTGTATTTGGATTACTGTATTTCTTGGAACAAAGAGCTTGCTAATGCACACTGCTCATCAGTCCAACTTGGCTTCTACTGCTAGAAGGAACAACTAAACAATGCTTTTTGAGAATTACATGAAAACTAGGAATTCTGACTTGTTCTTTCCTAATAAGCCAGAATCAAAAGGTAAGAATAAATCATGGCCTTTGGTTCTGGTCTTTAAAGAAAGAAAGAAACCAGGGTTGCTGATGATCCTAAACAATTTGCAGAGGTATCTTGTTTTATTTAATTGTTCCTATTAGCAAGACAATGCAAATAAGGGCAATTAAAGAGCATGTACATATTCAGATTTTTCACAACATGTAATTTGTGTCTTTGTTTTTACATTATACAGAGATTGTCAGGCCATTATTTTTGTCATTGACAGCAGTGACATACTAAGAATGGTTGTGGCCAAGGAAGAACTTGACACTCTCTTGACTCATCCAGGTAAGGAATCTTTTTCAGAATAAATCACTCGCTTTTGAAATAATTCCACATTACATATATTTTTATTTTTTTTCCTTTAGTGATTAAAATATGTGCATTATTGGTATATTTTTCATTATTATAACTATGAAATGTATTTAATTCAATATTAAAACTACTGAAATTATTTTTTAAACATTAAATAAATATTTTTGTTAAATAAGAAATTGAGTTTAACTTGTAGCAAAAACTTCTAGAATTGGACAATTTTTTAATTGAGTATGTTCTATCAAGTCAGTGTTGACTCTTAACAATATATATATAAACGTCTTCTAGGATAGCCTGTACCCAGCCTGGTCCTTTAGTTCTTTCAATATTGCACCAGTCAGTGCTATAATAGAACCCATCCCCTTTGGTGCTGGTTGTTCTCCACTCATCTTTCCTTACACATTTTCCAGCATTGTAGATTTACTTAATAAACTAGGTTTTTCCCTAGGGTATCTATGTATGATAATTTGAGCTGATCATTTGTGGCCTCAAATGAGAATTCTGGATTTATTTGAACTTTTCTTTGTTTCTCTGTTTTGTATGGTATTCTCATGATTCTACTTCAAGATCACAGTTCAAAAGCATCTAAACTTTCTATCCTGCTTCTTCGGAGCCTAAGTTTCATTTCTATAGAGCAGGGTGTCAAACTCGACTTCATTGAGGGCCGCATCAGGTTGTGTTTGACCTCAGGAGGCCAGGTGGGTGTGCCAGGGAGGGCAGGGCAAGCTCGATATCATTTGTGTGATCAAATGCCACTTTTGCTAGTAGTTTGTTTTGCTAACACTCTGCCAGCAAAAATGGAGTTCATGAGGGCTGCGTTTTCGCTGGCAGACGCACCATGGGCCAGTCCTTCACTGTTTGCAGGGCAGCCCCGCGGGCCAGATCCAAACACCTCACAGGCCGAATACAGCCTGCAGGCCTTGAGTTCCTATAGAGGATCACAGGAAAACTATTGCCTGCACAATTCTGATCTTTGTAAATTGCAACATCTGGGTATCTACTGCTAATTTGCAATGTATTTCTTGATAGCTGGTTCCTTTAATTTAATAGTTGATCCTGAAAGGCAGAGGCTGTCCACTACTTCAGTATCTTAATTGTCCATTCTAAGGCTAACTGCTGCACCGATTTCATTAGTTTAACATAAATCATAAAGTGAACGAGCCACACAGTTTGCATCCTCCCAGTCTGATTTAACATTTCTTTTTAATGCAATTAATCATTGCTTGTCCCATATTCTCTAATAAATTTATTCTGGTTTATATGTGCTGTTTTTTTGTTATTTTGAAAAAGTACATTAATTTCATATATTTTGGGGGTTTGTATTGAAAAAAGTTTTTAAAAATTTTTACTTGAACAACAGGATATGTTGGTGCATTTAGAAATGTGTTTTCATTTACAACAGGTTTTGTGCTTAAACATGTGAGTATGGAAGATTATTTAGAGATTTCTTCAGAAATAGACATTTCTAGAGCTTTCATCTTGAGGATTGTAATCTTTAAAGAAGATACTGACTAGTGAACAATGTATGTTTCCCATTTCTACTTAAAACAGTTTTCATATATATGGTGACAATTTAACAAATGATTATGTTCTAGATCTCAAACACCGCCGAATACCAATTTTGTTCTTTGCAAACAAGATGGATCTTAGAGATGCTGTATCCTCTGTTAAAGTCTCTCATTTACTGACATTAGAGAACATCAAAGACAAGCCATGGCAAATCTGGTAAAATTCTGATTTTATAACTATAACTAAAATAATATTTAATATGAATTAAATACATAATTATATTTTGGATTTGGATTTTGAATGTTCTGATGTTTGTTAATGTAAATAAGCTTATGAAAGCAAATTAATTTGATTCCATTGTTTTTTAGTTTTCTTGTGCATATTTGTTAATAGTGTGCTATCCAATAAATCTGTTTACTCTCCATAATTTTTATTTGGAAAGTGTTATTTTCACTCATTATGAATATGAAAAATTTCACTGAATACAAGGTTTTGTGCAAAATGAGGAGAGTTGGTTTCTTCCATGAGTACATGATCAAATACTCAATGTATGTATGTATGCATGCATGTATATATGTATTTTTAAATACATATTATATGTACATATACATATGGGGTTGGGGGTTGAAAGAGAACCTTCTATTTATATTTTTGGGTTCAATTTGCAGCTCTCCAAATTCAAATAGTTTCATTGTGTCTTACGTTCAACTATAGAATTTTATTTATTTATTTCATATGACATAACAGAATGCAGCATTAATGCATAAAAATTCACAAAAACAGCATATTAAATGTGTATTAAAATCAAAGCATTTTAAAAACACATAGCACTCATAATGAATAAAATTATAAATAAAATTGAATTATGTTTGAGCGGTTACTAGGATTACTAAACCTGTGGCCGGATATCTAGATTATTTAACCATTAGGCAGCAGTGTCCTGGGTTGCAATGTAAATTAGCCTCCTCATGGTGCACCCGGGCAATGTGACTTTGTCATAGCTAAATGCACATTCTAGCTGCTGGACTCTCAAGAATTTCCCAGCAAGAAGCAGCATGAATACTGAAAACTATAGAATACTTTAATCCTCTGCTTTATCATTGCCATTTTTTTTGGCAGATGTACACAATTACAAAGCGCTGGGTTGCAACTGCCCCCAAATTTAGATTTGTTTGGGGCCTAGAAGCATTATTGGAAATAAAAGAGGACACTGGCAGCTGGCTCTTTGATGCCAATTTCTTGAACTTATTTTTAAAGTGCTGTTAAGATATAAAGTACAGTAGGGCAGATAACTTGGCATGCACCAGCGTGGGCATGGAGAGAAAATCCAGTGTGTTAACATCTTTAGCAGATCAGCAAGCAAGAAGTAACTTCACACTTGATACCATCTATGTTTGAAACTAGATCTTATAACTAAAGACAGTTGTGTATGTGTGTGACTTGAAGCTGATTAATTTTTAAAATATTTCTTCAATTGCTTATATCACTTACAAGAACGTGTTCTTTCAGTGCTAGTGATGCTCTTAAAGGAGAAGGATTGCAAGAAGGTGTGGACTGGCTACAAGGTATGTCTTAATTTTGCCTTCCTTGTTTTTCTTTCCACAAGCCCTCCTTTTAAAAAAATATTTTCCATCATTTCATTTTGTTTTTTCCTGCCTATTTCTGCTGTCAGATCAAATTACACAGTAAGTATCCTTACAATTATTTGGATGCTTCTTTCAATGAGACATTGTCATTCAAACAAGGTTATCTCCATTTAAAAATGTTGATTAGTATATCAGTAATACTTTTATTTGTGATTAAAGTCAAAATAATATTATAAAAATATTCATTTCCTTTTTTAACTTAATTGTAAATAATACAGTAACATAGATAATGGTTTTAATTTCTGGTCTAAGTGTGATCCAACTGATAGCTTTTGTTTAAAGCAGCTGAAATTATATATGTGCCGTATGTATGTATATATATATATGTATGTATGTTTGTATGTATACACACATCACAATTTTTAAGATGTCTTTTTACTGTTTCCTTTGTAAAAGCATCTTAAAATGGGTTGCAGAATGCAACACACTAAAAACAATATAAAAATCAAAAGCATTTAAAATATATATAAAAACCAAAAGCAGTTAAAAGAGAAGGGAACAACAAATACTGAAACAGAAGCCATTTATAGAACTTCATTCCACGATAATTGTTAATACTCACATTACAAATATGCTGTATGTGAATTATTTCATTACTTACAAGGCTAGCCATTCCATTAGTCCTCATAAGCGCATGTACTTAAGCAATTCAGAAAAGATGATTTTGCTACTCCTGCCTTACTTGAAGTTTGCTTGCTTTAATATTCCCTACAAAGCAACAGTGTTGCTTGAGCTGCCATAACAAAAGAGCAGCTAGCAGCATTTTTCTCAAAAGTAACTTTTAGGAAGAGGCACTGGACCTCAAGTTATTTTCCTACAGCAAGCAGAATATAGCAGATAAATCTACATTAAAAGATCATTAGACTCCTTTATATCACTGTTAAAAGATTTAACAGAATAAGATCTTGAAAATGAGCTTTGGCTTTGCCAATAAAAATATACACTTTTTGAAAAAAGAATAATTGGACAGCAACTAACAGTTTCATATAGTTGGTTAACACTTTAGTCTAAAACTTTCCAATCTTACGTAAAAAAATACCACTAGATGTCAGCAAAGATTGAAAATTGAGATACAGAGAAACCTCATAAATAACTACAATATTTATTATATGGAAATTGAAAACTAGTAAATATTTAGAATTTTGAAATAGTATGTCAGAACTGTCTATCAACAACTAGGCTGCTGAATATTTCTGAGGAGGAACCACAAAATCTATAAACATATTTGTACATTACTCATTAGTACCCTAAAATATTTCTGAACGGTAAAAGTGGTGGAAATTATTTGATGGTATCTTATAAAAAACTGCATTTTAATGTGATTTTTTATTTCTTTTTATCTAGATCAGATCCAAATAATGAAGACATGAAAAGCTAATATGCTAATGGAAATATTAAAGATAATTTCTAGATACCGAAGGCCTTGGAGACAAAAACATTAGGCCTGTGTGTTTTCTTGTGTTGGTTTTTATAAAAGCCTTTAAAAATAAAATAGTATTTTTGCTAATAGTTCATAATGGCCATAATGTGACCATTGGTTTAGGTGCGATCAAATAAAAAAAAATGAAGTAATTGTATACTATTCGAAAACCTTTGGTATATTTTTGTTTGATTTTTAGTTAGAACTTGGGGGAAAGCATATGATATCTTAACAAAAATGATTACTGAAAAGCTTTGCATAGTGTCTTACATTCAAAACATCACACTGGCCATGTCTCTTCCTGAACTAAAATGAAATGTTAACAGACATAAAGAAAAAAAATGCTGTAAAATTTAAAGCTAGTGCATTTCTTGTTCTTTTAAACTTTTTTTCCTGCAGCTGGGAAGACTACTTTTGTCACTTTTCTTCCTCATCCATTATTTTTTATCATCATGTTGTATTGTCTAGCCCATAGATCATGGTTTACCCTAACTCTTGTGTACAAAATAAGTGCAAACTATAGTCTGAAATTTGATTTTATAAATCTGTTTTATATAGCAAAGTATTGAGAAAGAGAATGAATAAGGGTTAAGAAAAAATAGAACTAAGGTTATTTTTCCAGACAGCTGATAGAAGAAGATGACAGCTGTACAAGCAGCAAGCTAGACTGTTTTGCTCCAAGCAAAACAAGAATGGTTTTTGTTTGTTTGTTTTTGCAAAATATTCAGTTTTCTCTAAGAATATTTTTTTTCCTTCTGGAATAGGCTGACATTGCAGGGAGGTTTTTACATGTCTGGAACTATAACAGTTCAAAGTATGGTATTCTGGATGATACACTTCTGAAAAGGCACAAACTATTTGAATCAACCCTTTAGGGAAATTGAACATTTCTAAAACACACTGTTCTATTTTGCATACTTGTATTCCCATAACACTCATAGGCATCTTGCATGTCTCAGTAGGCCATGTTTATCATGTAAAATATCTCACTGCAACAGACATTTGGTATAATTTTAATTTGCACAGAAATCAGCTATGCAATACAATGTTTTAATTAGATGTAAATTGTGATTTTACAAGCTATTTGGATGTTTATGATGTACTATTTATGTGCTAAATTATATTGATTTCTGTAATAGCTAAAAATATTTTGATAAATAAAGTACATAACTGACATAATGAATTCTGTATCTTTTAGGATAACAAATTGCATTCATGAAATGAAGTAGTTTGAAATATTGGAGGGAGCATTTTCCAGAGACGGGGCTTTCCTTGGGAAAAGTGCAAAACAGGCAAATCACTCTGTAAACATTGCTTCAAGATATTATCAATTACTTGGACTAATATTTTTCCCAGTTAAAAGTTGAAGGGAACAAGCTTTCATTGGAGAGTGAAGCAAGCTAGTAGGACAGAACTTCCACATCTTTGGGCTGCATCAAGAGAAGGGAATGGTTAGAATGTATTACTTATTTTATGTTTTCCAATTTTGGGATTACATAAATCCTTGGTGATTTGGGGCAGCTTAAAAATGAGAACATGGTTAACCAGAGGAGCAAAAGTAAGCTAACTAAAGGGGACACTACGACTATCTCAATCACAAGGCCTGAGAGAACAACCACGTTTAGTCATTTCTGGACTATCACAAAGATGGAAACTGCATGAATCAACTGAATGGTTTTAAGGATAAATTTTATATTATTAGACACTTCAAAAACATAACTTCAACTGTCTTTATGGAAAATGACAATAGTCACATTAGAAATAATATTTTTATTTTGTAGTTTAGAACTTTTCTGACCAAAGCAATTTGTATCTGATATATCCAGCTATTAACATACACCTGCAGGTATTACTGTATACCTCTTTGTTGTTAATATGGTAATAGACTATTGAACAATTAAGAACATAAGGAACTGCTAAGAAAGTGAGCAATGCTATTCGCAGCTTTAGGTTGGACATATATCATGAGCACAAAATATACAATATATGCAATATATAAAAACTAGATTCAAAAATATCTTGATGTCTTGATTATTAGATTTCTGCAACTCAACCATAAAAAGGGGCATAAAAAAGTAATAGGAATGCTCATTGCATGCTCAGGTAGATTTCTGCAACCTAAAATAGTATGTTTAAGGGCAACAGATAGGTAAATATGTATAGAAATCTAGTTGAATATTTTAGAGTGTCAGCTGAGGGCAGCTGAGTTCCATAGGATTTACTTCCAAATAAGTATATTAAGGCTAATTTTCTAATTTTAAGTCTAAAATCTGTGGAATCTACTAATAAACAGCATACATAGGATTGTATTGTTCATAAACTAAAAGGGTAATGAAATGAATTGTTTTTCAAAATTAGTCAAAGAGAAAATCAACATGCAATTTTGTTCAGAAATAAAACTTTAGTAGTTGCAGCAAAGCAAGCTGAATAATTAATATAATTTAATGAAATCTTATTTAGCTCTTAGCAATATATTCTAAATAAAACATTTGAAATAGCTGGACTTTTTTCTTGTAAGTTCAGTCTTGGTTGCTTTTCAAAGCTATGTAACATGTAAGAATCTTTAGAATATAAAATATATATTTGGGCCTTACATGGTTTCACAAACAGGCTGTTTCTCTTTCCCTTTGTAGTTTCTATATGGTAACTAGGGCCTCATTGTTATCTATTCAATTTGCATGCATTTATATAGTTCTTAGTGGGCAATTAGGGTCAGGGGCTAGAGGCTTTTCCCATCTATCACATGAAAAATAATTTCTTATATGAGATATAAGAATGTAAGGCTAATCCCAAAGTGTGTACTGCTACAGTGACTTTGTCACGATGCTTTGGGTAAATGTTTGATGTTACTGTATACTGATAGAGAGGGAACTATCATCTAAATGATCCAAACCTTCTTACCAGAAGCAGAAGTAGGTTATTTTACTGCATGCTAGAAAGAAAAGCTATAATTATTCAAGCACAAGGTCCGTTGGACAGCTGCCAAGGCCTCAGAAGATGAAAAGAGGCAATACCTCTATATACCTACAGTACCTACCCACCTAATCAATGGGATGGGCTTATTTGATATAGTGCTTAATGTAGTAGCCTAGACTGTGAGTTCTAGGCCTCCCTTAGGCATGAAAGCCAGTTGGGTGATTTTGGACCAGTAATTCAGCCCAACCCATCTCCCAGGGTTATTGCTATGGGGAAAATATGAGATGGGAAAAATTGGTATGTATACTTCCTTGAGTTGACAAAAAATGGCAGAATAAAAATATAAATTCCCAGGTGTCGGATAACTACTTTACTACGGTACTTACTATTTAACATTTTAATCTCAGAATTGCAATGTAATACTAAATTAATATATAGAATTAATTCTTGAAAGGATATTGTGCTGGGATTGCCACTATTGATCAAATAAATGATTTTAAGTGTTTCATATGTTTGGAGCATAATATTTGCCAAAAACCTTCTAAGGTAATTGGGATACTCAGGAAGGGGGTTTTTAAATTTCATCCCATATCCTGGAGTAATATAGATACTTGATCCTTTGCCAAGGCGCAATGGGTCAGCAGTTAAGATGCTGGGCTTGTTGGCTGGAAAGCCAAAGCCCAGGTTCGAGACTTGAGCGTAATGCAATGGGTAAGCTCCTGTCCTCACCTCAGCTCCAGCCAACCTAGCAGTTCAAAAGCATGCAAATGCAAGGAAATAGGTACCACTTTGGTGGGAAGATAACAGTGGTCCATGATGTCATGCTAGCCACATGACCATGTAAATGTCTTCAGACAGTGCTGGCTCAACGGCCTCAAAATGGAGAGGAGTACCGCCCGCAATGACTAGGGAAAATCCACAGGGAGTCCTTTACCTTACATTTGCCATGAATCTAGAAGTTGGATCCAACTCTGCAGGATTTATTTAGTGCAGTGGTGGCGAACCTATGGCACGTGTGCCATAGGTGGCATGCAGAGCCTCCTCTGTGGGCAAGCGCGCCACCACCCCAGCTCAGTTCCACCATGCATATGTGCCACTGTGCATGTGCGTTTGCCACTGCGCATGTGGACTTGGGTGCATGTGTGGTGGTGGGGTGCATGCATGGGCGTGCATGCATGGGGCACACACATGCTTGTGGATGTATGCACATGCGCAGCGGCATCTTGCATTTTGGGTATGTGTGCGCATGCACATGCTTTGGGCACTCAGTGCCCAAAAGCTTCACCATCAATGATTTAGCATATGGCAAATATGTTAAAAAGCACATCACAATTATATGCTCAATGAAAAAATATGAAAATATTTACTCTATTTACAAATTCAAAGGTAGATTATATAGTCAATGCATGATGGTGTAGCATACATAAAATCTCTGAAATTTCCCTTATACAGTATCTGCTCAGAAGGCATTGTTCCATAGTATGTCACATTGGCTGCTACGTTCCAAAGAGGAGAGCTGTTCCATTCCCAGAGTAGGCTAGTGTACCTGCCCTGTTGAGTCCTAATCCTATTGAGCAGGCCTTACTGGATAGATTGAATCCTTTTGGTTCAGCTGTAAAGCAGGGAATGTTGTGACACTCTGTAGGAGCAATAGAAGATCATTTTTGCATCCAGGCCTGAAGCAAATTGAAGTTGTTATTCAGAAAGTTTCTGACGGTCCTAATAGGTGGATGTCTGGAACAAAGCCTGCTATTTATAACATCAGTAATATCTGTATTGATTGGCACGTGAGTGTTACTATTTTCTTATGCTCTCACAGTATTCCCTTTATGGTGGAGGAATATGACTCAAAACTGGTAACCAGAAAGTGGGAGTAGATCTTATTGTACCTACATAGTGTGGTTCACTCCGCAGGATGAAAGAAGTATTCTTGTACTTATTCACTTAGCATTCCCACTGGCATTTATAGAACTGTTGTAATACACAGTTACTTTTTTATTTCTATATTTTTCTGTCCACACAACATTCAAAGCAGTTCAAATGTAAAATAGTTTCAAATTGTTTACATTTTGGGCTTTTATTTTGAAGATAGCACATTGAACTGTTCTTTAATAAAAAAACTGATTTATGCAATGGCACACAATTATTTTAGGCTCCAGTCCAAACTTATTTATCCAAAGGGCTTCCTTGTGTACATGCCTTAGAGCATTTTTTTGTTCTGGAAAAGGAAGTGACTTGGAGAAAATAGATGAAGAATAAAAAATACATTTAAGATTATGTAGAAAGACAGGCCTTTGGTATGTCCTAGTAACACCAGTTTTTAATATTGGTAAAAAAACGAACAGGGACCCATTGTTATACTTTTTATGAGGAATCTAAAAATATACATTGAGTGCCTGTAGCACCTAAACACTAAAATAGGGCAATCAGTTTATGCCTACCTGGGAATAAGCCTTATTTAAGCAATTCTGACTGCATTAAATTCTAGAGCATTTTATCAATATTTACTGGTCTTAAGGCTCAGAAGCTATGTACCCTACAACATATCTGTCTTCCAGATTTCCACGAACATATTTCCCCGTGTCTGCTGTTTTGTTGCGTTTTGTTTGTTGCTTGGGTTTGGTTTTTATTGGTTTTTGCTATCATAGATAAGAGGGCTCTCAGTCTTAGGCAAAGGGAGGACCATGAAGTTATTTTTTAAACGTTTTAAGAATACTTTTAAAACAGGTTTTCAGCAGGTTAAATTAGAGGTGTTTGTGGCAGTCACTCCAGTACTGCTTTCATGCTGTTGTCGAGAAATAAACACACCTATCGGTGGTGACTGTTTATTTTGGGAGGAAAGGCAAAACTCGATCAACCTGAACTTCTCGGCCGCAGAACGTAAGGGAGGAGCAGGGGAGGCGAGACCGGCTCACGGATCACGCGCGCGGGAACTGCAGCTCCTGCGCTGTGGGGGGAAAAGGCGGGGCTTGGAGAGAAGGGGCGGAGCTGGTCAGGGCCGAAGCCCGCCTCCGGGGCCGGCCGCGCAAATATTTCTGCCTCCACAGCGTAGAGAGAGAGAGAGAGAGAGAGAGAGAGACGGAGGGAGGGATCGGAGGCTGGCTTCGCTGTTCTCGGTCCCGTTGGGACAATAATGGACTAGGAAGCTAGTCAGAACGAGGGCTTCCGTTCCCCGGGACAAGCGTCGGAGATTCGCCACCTGTTTGGGGGGTTTTTTTCAGCCTTAGGAAAAAAAAAGCCTGCTTGCTTCCCTGGTTGTTGAAGATGTCTGAAGGGAGTACCCGGAGGAGAACCGCTTCCCTCTGGCACAGCAATTTATCTCGCCTTTTTACGAGAAGTTCTTCCAAGGAACAGGAAGAAGAGAGCAAAGTAGCCCCTGAACAGCACTGCTCACGAAGGTAGGGACGAGTCAAAGTTTGAAGGCAGGAGCGGCGACCCTTCCTTCCTGGCTGGAGTGTGTTTCTTCGAGTCTTTTTTCTTTTCCCCCTTCACCTCTCGCCATCCTTCTCCCCGCCCCGCGCTTCGATACTTCTTTGGCACCATCCCTTCGTTTTGGCTGAATTCGCCACAAAACGCAAAGCCGCAAACTTGCCAAACGCCTGTTAGCCTGACGCGAGCTCGGCCAAAGTCGTTCCGTGGAGAGGTTGAACGTTATGCAAATTTCCCGCAAAATGGGGCTTTGAGGAAACTTTTTCTTAACCCCGGATAAATGTATAAGGCGAACGCAGTTTTTGTGATGCAAACTAGGCGGTGGTCTTCTGTTTAAATAAGTTTTTTTTAAAGCCTCAGAAACTAAGAGCATCTTGAGTGTAAGTACTGTAATTTCACATGGGGCAAGGCAGATGAACTGCAGAAGATTGGGTCTCGAGCAGTTTGTTGTCATTCAAGGAAAACAGGATCTAGATAGAGATTACTCTTTTAGGCTCTTTCTTTCCTCCCGTTAGCCAGTAAACAAAATTGGATCATTTAAATTCAAATACTAGTGTCAAGCTTTTTTACATTTTGGGGAGTACAGCCTTTGCCCTCGGAGAGCCTTTTGGCAAAACCTCTTCTGGGTTACAAAGTTATGGAAACTCCCAGGGATGCCTCTGATAATAAAAGCAACTGGTCTAGGGAGAGTGGCAGTGTACCTATTTCTCACATTTTATATTATATTCTACATTTTATTATGAGCACCTGTGTGTATGTGCACATTTTGCATGGATCTATGTTGGGTACTATATAAAATACAAGGTAAAAGTAACAGTTAATAAATACTGTGGTAATCTAAACTAATTCTGTGGTGATTTAATATATCCATTTTTAAAGTTTCTGTAAGGTAAAGTCTTTTCCAGTGAGGTTGAATTGCTTTCATATATGAAATTCAAAATCCGTTTTGAATTGCTTTCATATATGAAATATGTTACACACTCTTGGTTCAAATTGATTAATTGACAATCTTACATGAAATGCAATGGTCCAAAACTTAACAAACACGATTGTATCCAGTAGCAGTACTTATCAACATAATGCATTCTTGTCTGTCCCTCCCCTTCCTTTCCTTTCAGCACATCCTGAAATGGAAAGGGAAAAGAATGAGAGGAAATCCCATTGTAAGAGTGGTTTTTGATCACAGAATATATGGCAAAAACAAAAAGTTAAAATTATGTAGTATTTTATTATGTGCCTTTATAAATGTTTTATTTTCAAGATTATATTAATAAATTCTAGATAACTAAAATAATCAGTCAAACAATTTTTAAAGGTAGGTTTTCATTTCAAATTTTAGTGCACCACAATTTTGGTTAAAGCTTTTCCATTTTGTATAATTTGGTAAATAAGAAATTGTGTGTCTTAAAGTTGGTTGTTTAAGAAACTGATCAGTTTCTTAGATAAACCGTGATTGCAATCTAATTTTGTTTAAATTAAAGGTATAACTACTTTGTAGAGATATGTTTTTATTTACAATTTTGACATTACAGGGAATTATAAGTATTTTGGCATTTTGTTTTAGTTTTTATTTAAGCAATAATAAGATATAACAGTATTATGGATTTTTTCTGATTATTCAGTGATTTAGACCGAAAATTATTTGTTTAGAAAGCATCACTAAAATGCCAAAATACTTATAATTCCCAGTAATGATGGTAGTAAACAAGGAGTAAGCTTGATAGAACTCAAGCGCATGTTCATGGCTGAACCCATCCTATAGGGGTAAGAGTAGTGAAATATCAACACTTCTTTGTCCTGATTGTTTCAGCAGAATGTCAGTCAGTGATGCCATTTATGGTGATCCCATTGTGACTATTTTTTTCTTGACTTTTTGCTGATCAAATTGTTTCAATTCACTTTAGCATAGACTCAACTTGAACAGATTTCATTAGGTGACTGGGATAATGTCTTGTGAAGATCTAGTTTGTGGATTCTAAGAAAGTGGACAGATTCTTTCCAATCTGAATTCTACAAAATGCAGACTGAGTCATCTGCTACTTGTTTCTTTGGGTTGCCAAAAGGAATATCACTAGATACAAAAAGGTTTCTATACAAAAAATACTTTTTTGATTAATTTGTTTTTTTATTAACTACCTTAAAGGAAACAATGGTGCAGCCATGTCTGAAGAAGCCATCTCTTGATCCAACTGTATTGATCACTTCTACCTAGCCTCTTCTTTCTTTCAGGCCTGGATGTGGGACAGAAAGTCTTGGGGATGATGTTTGTTGAGATTTGGAGAAAGAGAATGAAGGCCTCTCGGTCACATTATACCTCTCAACATGGTATTGTCTTGTATTAACTATAAAGATTGGGTTGAGTGGCCTGCTTTTTTCTCTGTTTTGAATAATTCCATTCAGTAGCAATGGAGGATTTGCACTTGAGGTCTTCATATTTCCTGACCTATCAGATCAGTATTAAACTGCTGGAGGAGATAATTCATCAGTTTGGGTTGATGTATTGGCAATGAATGGATATCTGGCTATAGATTTCTACAATGGCTAATTGGATTGGATGGAACAAAATAAGCTAAAACCAAATCCCAACAAGATGGAAGTACCGTTCATTCAAAAAACATCTTGGCTCCTCATTGGGTCCTGTGCCAAGTCTGGATCAGATTGCAATCTACCTGAAGTGACATTGGGTTCACTTCACCTATGTAAGGCTTCTGCTTGATTAGCAGAAGGAAGCTGTCACCAAGCCTTTGTCCAATTTTATTGCATGTGCTAGGTGTGGCAGAGGAAAACTTGGAATATGAGACATTGGCAAGACAGAGTCACACATGCCCTCATTATCTTGAGACTGGACTACTGCCACACTATCTAGAACTGCTTTTCAAGACTATTCAGAAACGAATTGGTATAGAATGCAGCAGGAGAGTTGCTTCAACAATATTACACCCAGATTAGAAGCACTGTATTAGGTACCAGTATATTTCCAAGTGAGAGTCAATTTGCTGTGGTGATAAATGCACTGGACTAGAAACTGGGAGTATGTGAGTTCTAGTTCCACCCTAGGCACAAAGCCAATTTGGTAACTTTGGGCCACTTACATACTTTGAATCCTAGGAAAGAAGCAATGGCAAACCACTTATGAAAAATCTTGCCAAGACAACTACATAGACTTTTCCAGGCAGTCACCAGGAGTCAACAATAACTTGAAGACATACATACATACATACATACATACATACATACATACATACATACAAGACACCTGCCAATTTAAAGTGCTGTTTTTGATCTATAAAACCATTCATGCTTTCATTCTTCGATATCTTCTGAATTATCTTTTCTAAGCAGAAACTGCCCAAGCTGTACATGCAATTGGGGGGGGGGGATGACCTTGGAAGACGAGGGGAAGAGATGCTGGCTAGGGAACAATCAGACAAAAGAGGGAGGATCCTCCAGAGGCTTAAAGGTCAAAGACACCTAGGAAGAATCATCCCTAATTGATCAATTAAAAAAGGCAACAGGAAGTTTGTACTTTGCAAGATTCTGTTAATGTAACTTTACAATACAATAAAGTAGAATTAACTCATATATTTGGGTTTCCTGTCTAATTTACCTGGGAGGGCTGATCCCGTGGGGGGGAGCTTGAGGTGCATCCTGTCAAGAGATACAGAGATAGGTGGCCTCCATGCTGGTGGTATTTATTAAGACAGTGAGCCTTTAATTAGGTATTTGTTTTTGTTATTGTTTTATTAGAATATTTTAATGCTTATGAACCATCCAGAATCTTTTGAAGGATATAAGTCCTGTAATAAATAAAATTAGGTATGATAGCAGTAAATAAGTTGTCAAATTAGAAAGCAGGTACCAATTAAATACCCATTGAAATAGTTAAAGTAATAGAGCCATTTAAAAAGCTAACAATTATGGGTCAACAAATATGAAACAAAACTGAAGCTGAAGGACTGGAAAAACTGGTATATATGCTACAACATATAATGGGAATTCAAAATAGTATACAAATTACTGAACCCATTCACACAAGCAAGTTTTACCAAAGACTTTATAACAAAAAAAAACCAGTAATGCAAAAACATTAACTCAACAGGTAGGGTTGAGAAGGTTTCAGAAAAGGTAGTTTCTGAATAGTTAACTTGATAGACAATACAACTAGCTCTGGATATGAAAGATGAAGCACAACTCAGAGGATGAAGTTAGCACTCATTAAAATAACTCTTGGGGTCCAATTTACAAAGGAAAATGGACAAAGAACAATAGAAATGCAGTATTCTTTACATGGTTTTGAATTGTTGGATAGGAAATTCTACAGCCATCTTAGATTGTGTAAATTGTTAAGAAACCCCATGCTTTTAAGAGACAGACTTTCCCCACTTTCATATGTAGACGCCTATACTGGGCTAAAGGCCTGAACTATAAAGCCAAAACGAAAAGCAAAAACATTGACAATAGTATGCAAGTAGCTTTTCTCTTGATTTGTCACATCACTGCCAGTCAATCCTAATTCTTCAAATGCTTTTGAATTTTGTATTTGATTTACAAATTGTCTTCATTTAGTGACTGTCTTGGATAGTGACTGTTCACTGTTATGAAAGTAAGAAAAAAGTAATTTTGTGACTATACCCGCATTTATAACCTTTGTAGCATCTTTCTGTCTCTGTCACATGTTCACCATTACAGTCAGTAAGCATTGTCTGCCTGACAGGATTTTTCTCCCTCCACCCCACAGAGTGGAGTTTGCCTGAGCTAACTATCTATTCCTGAGCTGCTTTTTAGCATGTGCCTTAGCAAGTTGTTAAACTCAGCTCTGTGGCCTGAGAGCCCTCCAACTAGTTCTGTATTATACCTGACACTGAAGGACCCTAATCAGTGTCACGCTAAAGGCTTTTTTTCCTGTTGTTCCCCTCATAGGGAGCTCACTGGAGCCTGTGCTAGCACATTCCCTCTGGTGTATATTCCTCTTTGCGTACCTGCTTATTCTCTTGTAATCCCTTCCTTTCCAATGAATGTAAATAAAAAAACTAATTCCCTTCTTGCTAATTACCTCAGCATTGGACTTCTCTGATTAGAGAAAAAATATTATCTACATTTATTCCTGACTGGAAGCCTCTTATGGATTTTTTGCATAAAAATGAAAAAAAAATAGCTTGGAACTTATGTTTTTAATGATTAGACATAATAGATTATACAAATAAAAGTAATATGATGTAACTGTATAGTGAGTTCAAAATGTATTTGTAATGGCTGTGGGGAATTTTGGAAGCCAATTCTTTATATTTTTTTCCTTGTCTTGCGCTTTTTGTTTTTCTCTGGTTTTTTTCTTTCTCCTTTTTTACTTTCTAGTAGTTTGTGTTAGCTTTTACCCTCTTGTTTAAAAGTTTTATTAAAAATTATATTGAGAATTACCCTATACTCTGAGCAATTTTTATTTGCTTAAATTAAAGCTATATTGCTGTTCAATATCAGTCTTGGAATGACAGTATCTTTATATAGCCTGCAAATGTGGAACCTATTTTGAGAACCCTTATCTTCCTGTGTAACTCCAAACCAGCCAATTTTATTGCGAAAACTAATATATTTACTTTCTCCTGCCAGTACTGCTTCTTTTTGTTTTCCAAGTATTGGTGCCTAATGCGGCAAATAAACTTGTATATATAATATGAATGGGTAGCTTATTAAAGGAGAATAGATTTTGTTTTGTTTTTTTCCTTAATACTTGCAGATGATTTTTTTTATAAAGAACAGAGATGGGAAAATACACTTGGTATGATGCTTGGATGAGCTTTGAAGAGTTAACGGTATATTAATATATAGATTTTACAGAGAAAGTAAATGTTTTCATAGGATTGAAACTAAAGTGTCTCAAATGTTGCTGTCTAAGGTCATCTGTAATGATTTGGGGTGTTTTTTAATTTGAACAAAACTTATGCAATTTAGAACTTGCATTTAAGAATTTAAGTTTGACTTTAAATTATTTACATTTACACTTATTTAGATGTAGCCAATATGGTGTCTGTCCTTTATGAAAGTTGTGTGATAAGTATATTAATAAACATTGTATTTATTCAATACCAGTTTGAACAGGATGGCAATCCTATTATGCATTTCCATAATGGGGATATGCATTTTTAAGTAAAGTATCAATGAAGATCAAGTGATTTGTAATCTTCTTTTCCAGCCCAGTGTCTTGAGACTGAATTTATTTCACATTTTGGAGTTGATTAGGAAAAATGTCTAGAGAAAGAATTAGCAAATGGCAGAAGATTAAGTACTCTCCCTCATCTGTCGCTTTTTCTCTGCAGATATCAATCTTTTCCTTAGCAGTAGTATTATATTATGTAACTTTCTATCAAAAACTTCTTTGAGCACATCTTTTCTGTTTCAGTACCCAAGTTTCAGAACTCGAGTTCCAAACACAATCTTTAGGTCTATTCTTTTGAATCTTTCTTCTTGCATCAGTTACTAACTATACCAAGTGTTGCACATTTTTTTCTGCTGCTTAAAACCTGTATTCTTACCTTAACATGCATCTTTTCAACCTTCTCTTTTTACTTCTATTTTTTTTCTTAAAAATAAGTAGTCTTCAAAAGTACATTTGACACATCACATAGTCACATCACCACCAGACAGATTTGTAACTGGCTGACCAAACTCATCCAGTGTTTTGGAATGGAATTTTATGGAACTACATTGACATGGAAGAAACCATGTGGTAGAGTAGATATAGTTATTTCTTAGGCCCCATACTCCTCAACATCTTTATAAACATTTAGATGAAGGGATAGAAAGGGAACTTATCAAATTTACATTTGACACGAAGCTGGGGGTAATAGCCAACACTTTAGAAGATAGGCTCAAGATCCAGAAGAATCTTGACAGATTTGATTGACATACTTTATTGGCCCTGTCCAATAAAATACAATTCAATTGTGAGAAAAGTAAGGCCTTACACTTAGACAAGAAAACTTAAGTGCACAGATATAGAATAAGTGGTACTTAAGTCAACAGCAGTAATCGAGGGATCTAGGAGTCCTAGTGGACAATCACATAAGTATAAATCAGCAGTATGCTGTAGCTGCCAAAAAGGCCAATACAGTCCTAGACTGTATGAACAAAGGGATAGCGTTAAGACAACAAGAAGTGATAGTACCATTTTACTCTGCACTGGAATACTGTGTGCAGTTCTGGTTATCAAATACAAAAAAAAATGAGACCCTGGAAAGTATGCAAAGAAGAGCAACAAACGATAAGGAATCTGCAGGCTAAATTGTATAATGAATATCTGAGGGATCTAGGTATGTCCAGATAAATTGAAGAAAAAGATCAGGAGAGTGAGGGAATCTTGATAACTGTCTTCCAGTAACTAACAGTACTCTTCTTCACAAAGCAGAGACTGACTTATTTTTAGCGTGCAGGACAAGAATTGAAATAGAAGCTTTTCGAAGAAGCTTACCTCCTTACCAAGAAGTAAGGATAAATTTTCTGATAGCAAGAGCAATTAATCAATGGAATAGCTTGCCTCCTGGGCTTGTGAGTGCTTCATCCCTGGAGACTTTTAAAAAATAGAGTGGATAGTCATTTAACCAGGATGGTATCGGGTCTTCTGCTTGAGCAGGGATTGGACTAGAAGGCCTAAGTTCGCTTCCAACTCTATTATGCTGTTACTTGAAAAGTACAAAAGAAAAGGGGCTACTACTCAAGGCTTCAACCACAATATACTTTATCTACATGATGGGAAAATCTTTGAAAATGTTGTGCCAAATCTTCACAAATACACATCTACCCAAAGGCTTGGAAAAATATTGTTTCACCTGCAACAGTACCTTATAGTAAGACCTCCCAAAAATTATCTGTAAATTGGAGCAATTGTTTACGTGTTTAGAATAAAAAAAGCTGTTGGAAAAGAAGAAATGGATTGGAGATGCTAATTAATAAAGTAAGTGACTGTAAGTATAGCTGTTGAAAGTATTACGGCTTTTGAAGATAAGGTAGGAAATGCAGTGCTTATCTGCATGCTAAAACTGTTGTGTCTGTTTATAATCTTCAATTGGCCGAATAGATCATCACAGGGCAACAATTTTTGGACCAAGGTATTTCAAATGGGATAACTTGCAGAATGCATCCAAAATCCAGGACCCATTACTTCTGAGGATTCAGATTTGGAAATGTGTGCATTTCAGCACTGCCACAATCAGCTGCAGCCACATGATAATCATTTTCAGTGCTCCCTGAGAGCATCCCACAAGTCTGGAGAAGCCAGCAGAAATTCTAAGCTCAGTCATGATTGCTGACATTCCCTGCCAGCTTCCCACAACCAAATTCAGTGAGGAAGCTGGCAGGAGTTACAAGTTCAAGGCCAGCAGACAGGTAAGTCACTGCTGCTGAGTGAGGGAGTGAGCAAAGGAGCATGCAAGAGGTGAGATGAACATTGAGAATGCAAGAGATCAGAGAGGGTACATGGTATGGTGAGGATCAGGAACACTATGTGAGTGGCCAGTGAAGTACAAGCACAGAAGGACTGGGGAAGAGTATATGGGTGGAAGAGACTTAGCTGAACAACTTGAGAGTTTCCCTCCCAGCTTCCCCATTAATTTTCTCCCTGCAAGTTCTCCACAAGAAAAGTCAGTGGGGAAACAGGAAGGAAATCAGAAATTTCTTCTTCCCACTCTCATTGATTTTTTGCCAGCATGCTTATCTGCTTAGGTAAATAAATATCTCTGAAATGATGACCCAGCTGAAACAGTGACTCATGATGACCCAGCTAAAGTGAGGACCAACAGGTCAACGGTTGTCTAGTCCCATTAATCCTAAATAGGACAATGAAGGTTCTCCATTTCAAACAATTGCCCTTTACATACAGAAGAGAACAAGAGGGAAAAATAATAAAAACAGTCCAGGACCTCATGTTTCTTCCTTAGTTTCCTCAGGACACCTCCTTTATGGCAATAGCCTAAGCATATCCTCCTACTATGAGTAAGAGACATTGTGTTTTATGGAAGTTGTGTCTATGGATGACTACAACCTGGTTTTTACTGTTGGAATGTACTTTGTGTTGTGTTGTCCCTTGACACTTTATACACACTATATAACTTTATATGCTTTTATTACCTTGTGCAAAAGAATCAGTTGTGTATACATGCATTCAAATGGAGGATCAATTTATTTTAGAAATGAAGAACCTTTTACAATTGGTTATAATTGCCAGTCTTTAATAAAATAAATATTATTTAAAATAGTTTTTCTTTTTCTGGCCACATTTTGAACTCCAGGCTAAGTTTGCTACCGTTTGTATTAAGTGTAGTATGTGCAGTATGAAATATAGATGTCTGTGTAGAATATATGTCTTCCTTCTTAAGAAGCCATTCAATTATTGTGATAGACCACTATTACAATGTGGTCTATGTGGAGCTGCCCTTAAAGAGACTACAACTGGTCCAGAATGCAGTAGTTCTCACAGTGCTTGGCACCTCTAGGTTTGCCCATATTATACTTTTATTGTATGAGAGACCTCGAGCTTCTAGTTTTGTTCCATTGTTCCATATAATCTTATCATGGGGCCAGGTTATTTGTGGAATGATCTCTCCCTGACAGTAGATTCCCATTTCATCGGATCAAATAGAGTAAACACACTCCAGATTCCTTCCCATAAATGCTGTGGGACCTAGCAACTTTTTTCCACAGCAGTCCCTGTCCTGTAGAACATCTTCCCCTTGAGATTTAGTAGGTTCTCATCTCTTTGAGAAGGCTATAGAGAGCTAGTTTGTCATCCAAGTATTGGAATAGGGTGAGGTTAAAGCTTGTGTCTGACTGCATCAGAGGAAAATAGCTAGGGCATCAGATTTTACGTAGCTTTTTGCTCGTGTGTGTATGTGTGTGTTTTGCTTTTGTACTGCTGCTGTGTAGAACCTACAGCTTTAAAATAGATGGCCATATAAGTATCTTAAATAAACAAACAAAATTAATAACGCTGGTATTTTTCTTTTATTGTGGAAGATCTCGGTTTTAAAACAGTGCTTTTGTTTTGGAGGAAATTTGAATGAAATACTCTGGAGTTTAATTGAAATCCAGCATAGAATTTGTTTTAGCATAATTTGATATTGTATATTATATACAGTCTAGTTTCCAAAAACACTGTGTGTTCCAAACCTACTGAAATATAAATTGTGTACTGAGAAATAGAACACAGAGTTACTCCCAGGTAGACAAATTTGTGCTGATTTCCTCTCATGTTGATGCTGTTAATTCAGCATATTCAACACTTAACCATGTTTACACTTAAATGTTGTCTGAGTCTTCTACTATATTAAATCTTTTAATTCAACCAATTCTTTACTAATTATTCAAACTATAAATTGTTAACCAGTTAAATTGGAAATTAGTTGAGCTAGTATTTCAACTGAGGAAGAACAAACTTCTCTTTCTACGACTATAAAATCAAAAAATGATATTTATTATATTAAATTTGTAATAAATAAAGAGATATTTAACTTTTATATAATTTAAATATGTGATTTATGGTATGCAAAGATTTTCAATTTCTTTCTTCCAATTTAGGATTAAATTATTGGGAAACTCATTTTACTTATAATTTTATTCTGTATCAGCCATCCAGTATCATTGAATATTAGCTAGCATTCAAATCTTATCAATAAGCAAAAAACTTTGTAAGGCAATTACAATTACAGCTATCATTATGTGAGGATAAGGGGCAAAATTCTAGATTAAACAGATGGTAACCTTAAGCTAAAAATCAAAATAACTGAACAGTTTTGAAAATATACTACAGAAGAGTTGTGTTAAAAATACATAGGAAAAAATATTGGAGTTTAAAAAATGAACTTGGAAAGTTTATGACAATAAAGGAAATGCTTTGATCAGGTTTAGAAAAGCTGTCTAAACATAAGAAATGCCAAGATGACAGAAAGCAAGCAGGCAAAATAAATGCATTTGGTTTCTGCACTTTTTTCAAAAATGCTTCAAATAAATTTGGACTTTCAAATAGTTTACGTCTGTTTCTCTCTTTTTCAGTTTTGAAATTAAGGAAGATGAATCTACAGATGTGATTTGTCCAAGAAAAGAAAGCAGTCCTCTTCCAGAATTGTTCAAGGTCTTTCTATTTATTATTATAATAGGAACCAAAATTGTGTCTTATACTTCCTAAAAACTATCAGTTAATTTTTATTTAGGACTTCCTGTATTGTTGTCTGTTTCATTATGTGCAGAAAACGTTATCCTGAAATATGTGTGTATTCATGTGATTGTGAGAGTAGAAATTGTAAATAATGACATTAGAGTCGGTTATCATTACAATGATTATTTTATGACAAATTGAGGATCCCTGGCTTTGTTATCTTTTAGCCATAGATAGTTTTTAATTAAATAATTGTTTCAAAAGTTTAATAGCATGACATGTAAACGTAAAAAAAAGAAAATAGATACAATTCAACTATAAACATAATTAATATAAATTATGCCAGCAGTTCCAATTCTAGCTTTTCAAAACTAAATATTATATTTATTTATAGAATTTAAATGTCTCAGAATCACAATATGCTCATGGTGACGTCTAATATACAGCACAATAAAAACCACTAGAACATCAACAGATTCATGTAAAATAAAACTAGTGCAAATAATATACAATACAAATAAGATAATACATTAATTTTAAAATTCCAGGTTTGGATGATGCCCAGTCCTCTGCCGTTGCTACTGTGTTTCTCAGAAAACGCGACCCACCCCAATAATAAGCCGAACCCTATTTTTGGAGGGATGGGCCTAATATTGCCCCTATCCTGAAAATAAGCCCGTGGGGGTGGGCGTGGAGGGGAACAACTGTCCAGCTGCAGCTGCAGCCCACTGACCCCTTGGGGCAGCTTTCGCCAAAAAGCCTCCATTCCGGACGCTGAAGTCTGGTGAATGGGAGGAAAATGGGGTGGGTGGGTGGAGACTTTCCTTCCTGTCATCCTTCCCTCAGTCCGTGCTGAGCTCGAGGAATAGATAACAGGCAGGAAAATCCCCCTCCCCATTTTCCTCCTGTTCGTCAAAAAGCCTCCATTCCAAAACTTCAGCTCGCATGCCTCACCCCCGGCCTCCGTTTTGCCATCAGAGTCTTCTAGAAAACCCTCTGCACCTGTGAAATGGGCTCTGGATGGACGCACAAGGCACCCATGGCCTTCATTTTGCTGCCAGAACCTTCCAGAAAGCCCTCTGCAGCCGATAATAGAGCTCCGGATGTGTTATCAGCTGCAGATGCCTTTCGGCAGGCATCTGAAGGCCAGGGCGATGCGTGTAAGTGGTGGCAAGCGGCCGCAGAAGAAGAGGGGCCTGCTGGGCCTGGCTGTCGTTGCCACTACCACAAGGTGAGTGTGCTTGCAATTCGCGTTACCGTGAGAGGTGGCACGTTGTGAAGAAGAACGAAGCGAGGCGTTGGGAGGGTGGAGAGCTGCCCCATGCACTCCGCATCAGCTTACCTAAAGACTCTTCAGCCAGGCCACCTATGCCAAACCCTCAGCCCCACCCCACCCCCAAGGCAGACACATCCCTTCACTAATCTGCTTTCCAGGTCCGTTCTCCGCTGCGCGTGCAAGAAGTCTGTGGGACTACGGTAAGTTACTCGTGAGATCTTTTTTTTTTCATGAGAAGTTGAAAGGTCTGAACTACGGTGGGGGGTTTTTACCGTAGTCCCACAAGCTTCTTGCATATGCAGCAGAGAACAGACCTGGAAAGCAGGTTAGTGAATGGATGTCCCCACCCTGGGGATGTGGTGGGGCTGAGGGTTTGGCATGGGTGGGGGGGAAATTGGGATACCCCTCAAAAAAAAAGGCCTAGCCGTCTTTTCGAGGGATAAAAGAAAATAAGACCCAGTCTTATTTTCTAAGAAACACGGTACTTGCTGCAAACTATCACCATAGGGCCACTCTGGATTTTGAATAATACAAGTGTCATGATGGACTTGTTTAATAATTTAATAATGCAAGTGTCTTGATGGAAAAACCATGTTTTCTGGCTTCATCCCCCATCACTTCCCAAAATTTGGGATTTTGTGCACAACTGATACATGTCATTTTGAAAATATTTCTTAGTCATGCATCATGTACCTGACTACATACAAAAATTTGGGTATTTTCAGCCAAACTATGTAGTGAATGGAATGTGGCACAACCTCTGTGTAAGTAGAAAGTTGAACATATGTGTATGCATATTTCTATGTGCAGTTATTTATAGATTCAAATCAAGAAAACTATAAATATATACAATTCAGGACACTTGTCTGTTGATTTGGTGTCACTTTTGTTATTATAAAATTGCTAATAAGGCTCAAAAAGTTGATTAATTAAATATAGTTAACTAGATAAAAACAATTCTATGGGGAACAAATACTCCAGTCACACTTTCTTCTCTAGAGATCATTTGAATTTTCCAATTCTATGCAAATACAATTCTAACTGTAGTTAATACATACAAATTAGATAAGCATTTTCTTAAGCTTA
>JANHFL010007363.1:215089-240253 GCA_032468155.1 Oxyrhabdium leporinum
TAGTTCTCTTACTCTTCTTGGTATTTGCTTTAAAACCACTATTTCTTTCTCCTTATATTTCATAGGTGTCTCTCTCATTCTCTGTATAATTTATGATTTAGTAAATTTCCTCAAAGTTAGTCAGATCTGCAAATATAGGCCATAAATTGATGAGAATAATCTTTGTTATTCTGACCTCATCACAAATGTTATAGTCTAAAGTACAGTTTTTTAAATTGGGTTCCTTAAAACTCTAGGATTTTATATGGGCCTGCATGGGGCTTCAAGATTACGGGAGGAGGAGGAATCCTTTCCTCAAGGGACAAAGGGAGAAAAACTGGGCTCCCTTTTCAGCCGCGATAGCCTCCTACAGCCCTCTGCCAGTGAAAACAGTGCTCAGGCAGGCCACATGTGGTTTGCCCAGGCTCCATTTTCAGCCGAAACAGCCTCCTGCAGCCGTTCACCAGTGAAAACAGAGTCCAGTGGGCCACATGCAGCCTCCCTGAGCTCAGTTTTTGCTGGCAGAGGCACCACAGGCCGGTCCTTCACTGTTTCTAGGGCAGGCCTGCAGGCCACATCTAAGCACCCTGTGGGTTGGATCTGGCCCATGGGCCTTAACTTTGACACCCCTGCCTTAGACTATAAGGATAAAAAACACTCCACAGGAAACTAAGGCAAAATTTCTTCCAAGGAGTGAAAAAGACATTATGTGAGAGATACTAAGGAAAAATTAGTCATAAAAGACTAATGGTCTGAGGAATTAGTGAAGTAGACACATCTTATCTAAGCAATAGTCAGATATACTGCCCATAGGTAAGAAGAAAGAGAAAGAGACACTGACTTTTTAAAAATAGGCTTTCTTAGGGAAGAAGCCTGGCAGACATGCCACATTAATCATTCCTGGGGGGAAAAGATTTATTAAACTAAAAATAGCTGCTAATGCTGCAACTGTTTATTTTTATGTAATACTATTACATCCATTACATACGAAGAAATATATTTCAAAAAATAAAAGGCAAATCTCATAGTGGAGATCCTTTTTCATGTGAACTTTTAGTAAAAGAGCTAGTTTTTGCCTTTATAGAATCGGCGTTATGCATACTTAGCAATGTTCAATGTATTGTAGATTTAGATAATATTATGTATGCCAGGAATAAAGCACTGGCGTTAAAATTGTACATTAATGTATTATAGTACACTTAATGAAAGCCAGTATACTTAAGCAGAAAGAGTTCTGGCCTTAGATTGGGAAAACCCACATCGTCATTTCTTAAGAAATTGGTATGGCCTTATTAATTCTCTTATAGGAACAATACAATGAAAATAACTGAGTATGTGCTACCTTATGCTTTTCATAGGAAAGACAGGATACAATGCAATACAATTCTTCCTATAAAGACAGTAAAATCTAGTTCCTCTTTAACAATTAATAAAATAATCTGTTTCTTTCCTTGTAGGTTTCAATCTGTAAAAATAAGGATTTCTCTACAGAAGGCCTGAATAGATCTACCACTCAAGAGGAATTAAAGAAAGCACAGAGTCTTCCTAGTTTGATTCATGAAACCAAAGCAAACAATAACAATAAACGGTCCAAAGAAGGATTTTTGCAATATCTTGGGAATTTATTTGGTATTTCTTCTAAATCATCATACAAAGAAAAAGAACCTTCTAATTTTGGAGATGGGCATTGCAAAACTAAACAAGGCTTTTCAGATCAAGGTAACCATCAAGATAAAGGAACCACTGAGCATCTCAAATCAAAAATATTTGCCATTTCAAATTTTGAAACTGAACAGAAAATATCAAGCAAAGATGAAGACAATAATTTAAGAATCAAATCTAGTCCACAACGTTTACAGAAAACTCAGGATCAATCTGCTGAAACAGCCAGGTGAGTTCAAATATAGTATCTAATTATATATATTAATTTGAGCTCATAGGATTGTAAAAATTTTCTTCAGTGTTATTCATACTGAACAATGCGTAATGTACATAAATTAGTTCTCATTCTGTATGATCTATTCTTTTAAAGATTCATCAGTGGGAGAGTCATGCAAAAGATATAGTGTTATAAGTAAGGAGTTTGAATTTACAAAATTAAAAACAAAGAATGAGGAGAGATTACAAACATTGTAGATATTCCTTATTAGTTGAATCTAATAATGAAGGAGGTATCAAAAGATGGAAAGATGGCCAGTATGAAACGAATTTGTAAAAATTATACGCCACTCATTTTAATGACATTATCAGGCAAATTGTAGAAACAGTAATAAAAGAAAAAATGAAGTAAGCATATAGCAGAACTAGCCTTAGTGAAGGAAATCACATAAATATTGCAGAGGTAAACACTACTATCTGGTTTAGTCACTGTGAAAAGCAAAATGCTGGATTAAGATGGTCTTATTATCCTGGAGCTGGAAATTAAATGTCATCCCTTCCAATAGCTACACAAATATTTGATTGTTTGTTTATGCCTTTAGTGAGTCTTGACTCTTACAGACTACATGAGCAAATTCATAACAGATTTTAGGGAACAATTTTGGAAGTGATTGGCCATTGCCTTCTTAGGGCTAAGAGAAAAAAATAACTGGTCCAGGCAAGCTGCTAAAATGTAGGCAAGACTAAACTAAAGCAAGACAAACTCTGATCTTCTCAATCTTAGTCCAGTATATTAATCTTTAAAGCAAATTGTGTCTCATAGGTACGCTTACACAAATGCAGCTACTTCTGCAATGTCACTCACTATTACAAAACAGAGTTTCCCATTTACAGGAAACAAAAAAGCACCTTTGTTACAGCAGGAAGATAAAACCAATCACAATGCAAAGTACATAAAAACCGTAATGGCTACTCAGTGGAAACTAAGTCTATAGAGGTTGGAACCTATATTTGATCATCACAACCATGAACTCTGGATATGAGCATAGGCTTTCCATGGAACATCCATTTTCTTCATGTATGCATTTTGCACAATGAAAATCAAGATATGTAGAGAAAAGTGAGTGGCTTATTTTATGCAGATAGATTCATAGGCTATCTTATAGTTGAGAAAATGCAGCACAGTGTTTTGAATGACCAGTTTTGAAAATCTTTCAGATCTGTCTCTTTTGTGCTTTCAAATAGTTCTTGCTTAATGACAATAATTGAGATTGGAATGTCTGTCACTCAGCAATGTGATCATAAAGCATGGCATCCCATGCCCACTTCATTTAGCAATGGCAAACCTAGCCGTTGGTGTTATTAAACAAGGATTACCAGTCATTAAATGAAGACATCCTCACAACTTCCTGCCAGATTCCAATAAGCAAACTCAGTGGGGAAGCTGGCAGGAACTTGCAAGTCCAGGTAGTCTGTAAGCAAGTGAGTGGCTAAGTGGTTTCTATGGTATGGGCACAACAAGGCTGGGAGTAATTCTATGGGAGGAAGAAGCACAAAGATCTCCTGTGGCACAGCACGACCTTGCTAGACCAGGGATGACTATTGCCAGGTGACAGAGCATGTGCACAAGAGTGATTTGGTTAGGGTTGGCTACTGCCAAAAACAGAGGGTGTGGCCAAGCTGGGGACAGCCACTGCCAGAAGGGAGGTACATTATGTCATTCTTGGGATAGGTCTAAGTCAGCAGGGAAGATCACAAATGATGATCATGTGACTATGGGATAACCCAAACATAAGTGGGACCTGGTTGCCAAGTACCAGAATCATGTGACTGCAGGGATTCTCGGATGGCTGGAACTTTGAGGACCAGTTATAAGTACAAGTCATTCAGTGTCTTAATTTCAAACAGTTGTGGAACAAATGGTCATTAACTGAGAACTATCGGTGTATATGAAATACATTGTCAAGTGTTGAAATGAATTTTTGTCTTGGCAGTAATGGCACAATTTTTCAAGAGTATTCAATAAAGTATATGACAGAAATGTATTATTACATTTTTTATTTTTTATGGAAACAGTTCTTTATGCATTTTTGTAAGGTTAGTTGACAGGTAGATGTAGGTTATGATAAAAATATTCTATAAGTTACAACAGATAGAAAGAGCTTAGTTTGAGCTAAACTTTCTCCGTTAACATTTCAATTTTTAGAATACATCTTAAAACAAAGTAGTTTATAGGCTGTGAACTAAATTCTGTAAATATAAAAGCAAACATGCCAATACTATATTATATAGCGTTACCTTCTCTTTTTTTCTCAAATGTTAGATATTTTATTTCAGTGAAAGCTGTTACAAGGATTAAAGTGTTTATCAAACATCTCAGGAGCTTTGAAATACCAGATGGAACTATTGGAATATATAAGCTGCTTTCCTTCCCCACCACCCCACCCCCCCAAAAAAGAATAAGGATGGCATCAGAATAATCTCTCCTGGCAACATTATTATAGCTTCCATTAGCATTATGTGGGCTGTTAAGTGCAAGAGAATTTGTATTTATTTTAGATTCATTTAGTCTCTATTCACTTTTAGTTCTATAAAATACATTTAAGGCAGAGATTATACCAGGTATATATAATCCATGACAGAATATCATTTTTATAGGTTTTTAATATCCAAGTCATACATCTTTCCTAATGAGACATAGTCAGCTTATTGTACACTCCAACAGTAGCCTAATACATGACCTACATACCTGATTTTACAGTCAATAACTGTCTTGCTTAGCAGTGGAAATGTTGGGCTCAATTGGGGTTATAAGTTAAGGACTAACTGTAATACTTTCAGATGTTTTGCTATAACTCCCATTATTCCACTAATAGCATTGGCTATTATGATTCATGTTAGTGTAATGATGTAGTTTCAATGCTATCATATTAATTTCCATGGAGAGTAACCTTTCCAAAGATTCTTCCTTATCTGCATCTACCTATTGCGCAAGCATGCCATATTTTTCAGCCATTTTTCCATGACATTGCCTTTGCCTCATACCTGGCATTCACGCAAGACAACCAACAATCATCCTTAGTTGTCCCAGTTTTAAAGTGGTATTTTGCCACTCCTCCTGTGGGGTGTAAGGCAAAGGTTTCTAATACACAAAAATATATATTGCAAGAGGAATCTTCCTTAGATCAGGGATTTGGACTTAATACCATACCCTCTCTATACAATATAGGTTAACTATTTGAGTAGTAGGTATATTTATAATTGTATGTGGCTAGAAACATTTGCTAATATGCCATGAACAATGTTTCTATTCCAGAAAAACAGAAAGTGAACCCCCAGCACATGCAATTACTTATGCAACCTACCGAGGTTCTGCAAGAATTAAGCAGTTGCTTAAGAAACAAGCAGACTTGGAACAAGAAACAGTAACCAGAACCAGTATTAGCAATTGTCCTATGGAAAGCAAAAAAGAGGAAATCACAAATACTTTAAGCTCAGAAACTACAAAAGAACCAGAATCATTACTGCAGAATGGAAAATCTGAAACTAAAGATGACAAACAAAATTCACAAGAAAACATGTGTTTGTCTGAAATAAATCAGAAGGAACATGTTCAGGGTGATTGTGAGCACAATGAGCTAAAGAACAAAATTACCTTTTTGAGAGAAATTGAAACCATCAAAAACTACGTTGAAGAACTTGAGTCTGTAAAATGTGTATCAGTTTCAGACAAATCAGAAATTAATAGGAAGCTTTTGTTACAGCCACCAACATTTCTGCCAAATCAAGTCAGTTCTAGTTACCAAAATATAGATTCTGCAAGAATCAATTCAGAAAACAGTAGATTAGATGAAAAGAGAAACACATTAGAAGAAATACATATGCAGCTACAGTCAAACAATGTTAGCACTGTTTGTTTTAAAAAAGAAACACATTTATGTGTTTTTTCCAACACAGAAGCAAAAGAGGCAATACAAAATGACTTTTCATCTTATCCCAAAGTAGAGTCAACTAATAATGATCATCAGTTGTTAGAAGATAAATATTCTTGGACTGACGATCAGTTTAAATTAGAATCAGTTAATCCCTCATTGTACATGAATAGCCATAACTGTAGTGATCAAGTAAATAATAATGAAGAATTGAATACAGATATGATGACTGAAAATCATTCTCAATTGTTTCTCCATAAACCAGCAGATACAGAAGAATTGCCATTAGTTTTCAAATCAGGAACATCAGCCCTTTCCACAGAAAATGGGTCTGAGTTGCTCTTATGCAGCAAGAGTGGCCTAGAGAGTAAAGAAACCACTGAGCCATTATTATTTAGAGATCTACAAAATAATTCCAGGATCTCCATAATGGCTAATATTGGGACTAGTAAAGTGATTGAGGAGAATGTTGTGGAACTTGATGCAGTTTTGTTTAATGGTACAGAGAAAAATAAAGCAAACATTTCTTTGTTAGATACTGAATATACACATGTTGACTCCTTCAAAACAGATGCAGGTAATGTCCCTCAAAGTCTTGAAGCTGAAAATGACTGTTATCCTGTCAAGAGAGATGAGAATAAAACTCTGATCCAACCGTTAACCAGCTTAAATATTTGTTCATCTCCTCTTGAGAAACAAAATAAGCTCTTTGAACTGGAAAACACGAGACATGTAAAGAACACAGATATGTCATCTCTTAAAACTACAAAAATTGACGCAATTAAAACTCCAATTATTTCTGAGAAAACAAGCAAATCAATGCTCAGTAGCATAAGAAATCATGTCAAGCCGTCTGAAAATAAAGAACTTTCTTGTCTGTCTGTTATTTCTTCCGAAAATGAGTGCTTGACCCACAGTTCTCTACCTGTGAAACCTGAAAAAACTAACTTGCCACCAGATAATTCTTCCTCTCTCTTACCTGTATTGATCAGTAATGCTAACGTCTTTGAAGATAACATTCATTTGGATACTATGGCTAAATCTGCATCTCATTCCGAAGATCAGAATTTTTTGAAGAGTTCATATTTTTCGCCTGATGAACAGGAATATCTGTTGCAGTCTGCAAGAGTCACCACTACAGCAAATTCTGCAGAGACAGACTTCAGTGAAATATGCTACTCTGATTCTGTATCTGAAAATTCTAAAGCTGTCTTAGTATCACATTTTTTTCTGGAATCTGGAAATAACTTTAAATCCCATATTATGCCTGATACTATTGACAGAGATAACTCTGGAAAAAAGGTTTTGCCATATTCAAGTGAAACAAAATATTTAACTAGTTCTTATTCAATGAATTCTGAATCCATTCTCATAAAAGAGTCCTTTCCTGATTTTACATCTGACAATGTACATGTGCCCAAGTCTGCTATTCCTACAAATTCTTCTAAAGATACTTCAGACCTTCATTCTCCTGCCTATGAAGCAGTAGAGGCTGTTTTTGACAAGATCAATTCTCTTTGTATAAATTCTGAAGAAGATACTGTAAAATTGTCATCAAAAGATGAATTAAGTAGTCTATCTTTTGAATCAATATCAGATGTTACTTATTCACCTCCATTAATAGCCTCAGTTACCTATTACATGGATACTACAGATTCTTCAGAGTCAGGAATGCCTCTTACTATCCAGCAGAGCAAAGAAATTCATATAACTCCCTCAGGACAGAATTCTAATTGCCTTATGGCTATGCGTTCAAAAATTGCTACTAGTATGGATAAACAAGCAATTGCTGCTTTATTTCCTAAATCAAACAACCAGTTTTTTAAGGAACCGTTGAAAAATGTTGAAACAGGAAAGCAACTGCAAATTAAATCTCAAAACTTAGCACTCTTGTTTAAAAAGGCTGATGAAATAGTAGATGAAGTTCTCCATTTAGCAATAGAAGAAATAAGATCAAAACGAACAGCTTGCATCTGGCAAAATAATGACACTAAATATAATGACAGTCCCAGCTTTCAAAAAGATCATACAGATAGAAAAATGCTGTCAGAATCTAAAAAAATACAGTCAGGGAACTCTTCGTTAAAGCCCTTTAATGTGAATTATATCACAAAGTTCTCTGGACTTAAATTTGACAATGATACTCAGAATGAAAAGGAACCATTGAATATCACCAATAAAACTGATTTACACAATTCAGTAATAGTAAAACCAAAAGAAATAACTGACAATGTTATTACAACAGCGAAACAAAATTCAGCAGTTGTGCCATATGAGGAATATTTAAATAAGGACGTTTCTCAAAATACAAATATGTGTTACACTGAAGCTTCAGAGATACTTATAACTGATGCAGAATTATCAACTAAGCTTTCTGAAATAATTGAAATACCGTTAAACCTAAGTCCAGTATCCCCAGTTGAAGAGCAGAAGATAACTGTTGAGGGTGTAACAAATGTCTTGGTTCCTTTTAACTTCAAAGAAGAGAGTAAAAAGGTTTCTGGAGAAATTATACCAAAGAATGTGTGTTCAGGCCAAACAATTTGTGGAAAATGGTATGATGACATAACTAAAGTAAATTCCAGTCCTGACAAAATAAATGCCAAATACAATAAAGATGATGACTGTACAACAAATAGGGCAACTGTTGGTGATATCACTAGTAGCTGGACATGTGAGAATCAATGTAATTTAGTAAAAGGAGAGGCTGTTAAGACCTGTAAGCAATTGTCAGCATGCTCAGTTTTAACAAGGAATGTGCTACCTTTTAACTCAAACATTAATACATATGGTAGCTTTTCTGATAAATATAAAGATGAACTAACTGACTTACATTCACCTGAACATGATGTAGAGAATGATTTCCCAAAAAATGAGATAAAAAGCAAAGCTATTACTGCTGAAAGAAAGGAACCACATCAAAAATATTATGAAATAAATAGTGAATGGGGCAGTAGCAAAATGGGAAAGGAAGATATAATACAACAAGATACAAAGTTCGGTGCCCTTTTTAGTATATCTGAATCATCTCTGTTGAATAACTCATCAAACATTGGTTTTGTCCATGGAGAAATAGTAAACGAGGACCCATGTTTAATAGCAGATAATGTACTTACAGAATATTATCTGGATGTTGACAATGAAAATGAAAATAAATCCCCAAATTGTTTTGCCTTTCCTACACCAGAACATTGGGAACACAATTCTTCCTTTAATATTTTGTATAAAGACAGTCTTCAAGATGAAAGCTATTCTTTTTCAGGAGAAGAAATAATGAGTACCTTATCCCATCCTGATTTATCCTTGGATAACAAGCTTAAGATGTATGAAGCATCCAGATTCAAAGAGGACCTCTTTCCTTCTTATGATGAAAGCAAGCAGTTCACTGAGATGCTGGGTGATACTTGTTCAGAACCTTTCATGACTGTGGAAGCAAAGCGATACAGGATTTACCCCTTTTCTTTGTCTCCTATATATGAAGATGATGGTTCCCAAGAGGACTTGCCTTCCATTGATATCTCGCCAAGAAATCACTATAGTGGATCACCAAGAGAAAACCAGTCTTTATCTGTCTTATCACTTTTGCAATCAGTATCTGAAAAGTTAAAGTCTAGTAATCAGTATGATGAAAATGAAGAAGACAAACTTTATGAAGGAAAAAATCAAGAGGAAGAAAAAGAAACCTCTATTTCCAGTATTTGGCAGGGCAATAAAAATATTGAATTCCCAAAAGAGTTTTCTAGACAATTTACTTCTAAGGAAGTATGTCATTCAGAAGAGACCTCATCTTTGAGTTCAACATTTGCAGTTCATTTTATTCAAAAATCTGACCCTGGCATGAAGCCTTTTTTAAAGGATACATATTCTGAAAATCTGCCTGGCTTAAGTTATTTAGTTGAAAAAGGAAATACACTTGGAAGCAGGATATTGCCAGCTGATCCTCCATCTAAATCTACAAAGCTGCTGAAATTGGTAACCTGTCAAAAGGTAATTCTTTTCACTAAATTTATACACAGTAGGAACCTAATCTATACATTTCATTTCTTCTGTATACACATTTTAGGCTAAATGTATTATGGAGATAGATTTCTATATAAACAAAATTCTGAATCTATTGACTCTGCTTAATTTACTGTGAGAATTTGGTACATAATACGGTACTCTTTCAATGTACTGTATCCAATATACAGTCTATATGTTGTACAGTCTAAAATATACTAGGCAGATGAAATGAAAGAAATCATGCTTTTTTAGCAGAATTTGAATTGAAAAATACTTTTCTCTTTACTGTAAGAACTGACTCAGAATACTCTGCTGAGTCGCAAAATGTACTTTTCTACAAGTTTAACTTGCGTCTTTAAGGTTTTCAGAAATGGTTTGTTAGCATACTTATACACCTTAAAAATGCTAAGATTTGCTTCATAAATATGTTTCTAAAAATATCTTTTCTTGGCTTATTGTAGTATTAAAATTGTTTCTTTTTTTCTGATTATAGTGTCCTGTTGATAGGGACATAATCAAGTGCAATCCAAGACCAGGAAAAGTGAGTGTGATTTTATATAAGACAATAAAATTTCAGTATTGTCTGCTTTGTCATAAGCTTTTCTCAAAAGTGAGGAATAAATGAGTGACGAGTATGGAAAGGAAGTCTATTTTCCTTGATATAACTAACATAGTTATCTGCTACAGCAATGCAATAAGGAGGTTGATAAGTTTGAGACAATATTCTTGTAATGGTTTCATTTTATAACCTAAATAAGCTAGCCTGGTGGGCTAGACCCATAAAGTTCAAGTCATCAAAACTAGCTTAATGATTATGTCATGCAAATGTGTTATGTTTCCACCAAAAACACAGTACAACTGATATAAGAGGAATAGAGGAATATAAGAGGAATGTACAAAATTTGCTTTACATTATTGCATTATTGCATGTCATTGCAGATGCTTATTTGTGATTTTCATGGGAGCACAAATAAACTAGAAATTTATCGTGATGTGGTAGATGCTACCCTCTGGATGTTTTCAAAAGAAGCGTCAATTAGAGTTGTTAGAGGATGGTAAGAAAAACATATCTTATAGCAGGGATCACATTTAACTAATATCATGACAATGTTGATAAAAGATATATGTGGACATACAAAAAAGACAACACACTATGCAAAGTTTATTCACTGTAATTTTGGCCATATAATACTTATCAGTAAGTAATACTTCGCATTTTCCTTAGTTTGAATATTTTGTCAGAGCTTTAAGAAGACTGAAACACAAGATAAGCAAGTAAATGTATACTTTCGAGAAATCTATATTTGTCGGTAATTAAAGAATATATCCATAACAAAAAAACAGAAAACAAAGAAAGTATATTTTATTAAGAATAAAGACATAACATCTCAATTAATATACATATATAGATGTGGAAATATTATAGTTTAATGTGCAGGAAAAGTAGTTTAAAGTATTTTCCAGACAGTATATAATAATTGTGATATCAGGAAATAAATAATATTTATTTATTGTTAGTTTTATATCCCACCTTTATTTTGTACAACTCAAGACAGCATGTGTAATGATCCTGCCTCCAGTTTTGCCACAACAAACATACGAGGTGGATTAGGAAGAAAAAGTCACTGGTGCAAAGTCAAATGACAAATATAAACAATCCTTGCAATAATTTTCATAATATGTAATTATGTAAGCTTTCCAAACAATGTTGTGAAGTAGACAAAGTACAGAAAAATCTTCAAGTGACAAGCACTAAATCATTTATTTGTATTGTATCCTTAAAACTATGTTAGAGTAAAATTATTTTTTTGTGATCATTGTTGCCAACCTATCTTATTCTAACATTAGAAAAACAATATATATGCCCTGCCCATTCTGAATGACAGGCTACAGTATTTGAAAATCATCTGTAACCATCCATATGAAACTAAAAGAAAAAAGACTGGCTTGCAATTTTTTTTTCATATTGATTTTTAAAATCTTTAAAAATAAGACATATATGTTTAACAAATGAAAATAATGCAGCTAAGTGGCAGATGTTTTTCTTGCAGCAGTGTGCAATATAAATATCTTGTTGGAAAAGCCATTGCTCGTGTTATACACCAGTGTGTATCTGTGCTCATTGCACACATGTGAAAGGCTGCAAATAATTATCACTGTAAAGATGGATCCTTATTAGTATTAGTACTGTGCTTGCAACATGAGTGGCATATTTATATTGATATATTCATTAATGTAGCTGGATTTTATATGAGAAACCAACATTTCAAGGTCAGAAATATGTTCTAGAAGAAGGAGAAAGGATGCTGACTGACATCTTGAATCTTCACAGAGAGAAAGCTCAAGGAAATTTCACAATTGGTTCCATCAGGCATATAATGAAGGTATAACAATTATAATGAATACTTCTATGCTTATGAAAATCAGATGCTACTAGTGGCTACCAAATGAGTATCCTTATATATATATTTCCCTGTCTACTTTATCTTTCCTTAATGTTTTATTATTTGTTTCGTTGCTTAGAGCATTATAGTTGAAATTATCAAAGATTATGCTTTTGATAACTCTTGTAATTATTTCTGTGCCCCAGATTTGTCTTTCCTACATAAAGCTTTAATTATCATGTTTTATTTTGCTTATTGTCAAACCAAATGTTTACCAATCTTTTAAAAACGTGCATGAGTCACAATGACAATGGCAGAGTGAGGTCAAAGGTTATAAACACCACTGTATCACCATTTGTTTGCTGTTTGACAATTAAAGAATGCTAAACTAGTACATGCTATGCGCATGAGACCACTGCAGATTGTGTTGCTTATGTGGTCAAATGATATCTTTGAAAATACAGCAAAATAGACCCATAAAAATAGCAAAAATATTGTTGAAAAGAGGGAAGTGAATAACTAATGTTGAAATTTTAATGTGAGAGCAAATTGCAGGCATTTAAATTCAACTTCATTATGCCTTTTTTGCCTGGCTTTATTAACTAAAGAATTCAAAAGGTTATCTTTAAAGTTGTGAATTAAAGTATAACCATAAAGTTCTACCTTTGCTTTTTTAAAGTGCTAAATTTCTGCAAAAAAATAATGTGGTTTAATTTGCTTCACAGGATTGTAGTATTCCTGAAATTGAACTTTGCTCGCACAATAGTACAGGTCATTTTCCAATATGCATTCAGGCTGGCATAGCCAATTTAGATGAATTGGAAGTTGAAAATCCTATCATCTCTGTGAAAGCAGGAGTGTGAGTAAATATTTATTTTACTTATAGAAATAAAGGTCAACAATAGCTATTTTTTCATCATGCAGAAAAGTAACCAAAATAATTGTTATTTTGGTACGCCTTCAAAGAAAAATTCTCATAAAATTAAATTTATGTTTATCAGAAGTTTATTATCCACAAGATATAGTTCTATTGATCAAATAACAGCTTTTCTAGACTTTTTCTGAAGTTATCAAAATACTATAAAATGAAAAGTTTGACTGAAATTAAGTTTTAATGTTAGGACTTTTCTTTTATCTAGTATATGCCTATGATATTTGTATGTGTAACAAGTAATGTTGCAGGAAAAAGGTGAAATATTTATTTCATTATTTTGAATTTGAATATTTTCTGCTCTCTTTTGCAATTATCTCAAATTTTATGCCATCATTTCTAGTTGTAACTCAATTGTACCCGTATTCTAGTACCTTTTTAAATAATAGATACTCTGAATAGAGGTAGTTATGCCCTTTGGTAATCCTTCTTTTCAGATACTTCTAATTAAAAAACGAATCAGAAACTATCAGGCTATTATTACTTAAAGATTATCCCATAAGGACTCCATGATTGTTCTTTGGAAATATGTTCACTTGCAAAGAAAAAGTATCAGCCCCAGATCCATCTTGATTCAGATTCCGGGCTGCCACAGTGGGGGTTGGGCAGGCTGTGGGAACAGGAGAATAGCGAAGGAAGTATAGCCACAACAACATTCTTACGCCAGGGAAAAGGATGAGTTGCTGGCACCTGGAGGGGAGTGACTGAAATTTGGTGGCAGTTGAGACAGGAGGTTGATTGGCTAATGTGACCTGGGAGTCACTAAATGGGGCAGGATGTGAGTTTTAGTGTGTAGGGGGGAAAACGTGGGAATTCAGATTCAGGTTTTCCCCAGATGTGCCAACATGACTTCTCTAATAAGTTCTTATTTTAATGAACTTTGTCTTGGAGTTTTGAATTGTTTGGAGGGTTTAACTTGGAACGCTGACAAAAAGGCAAAAAATAAACCCAGATGGTAGAAAGCATTTGGGGAGGAAGAGAGCAACTAATAGCAACTTTTTAGTTTGTTTTTTGGTAAATGGATGCTAGCAAAACCTACCATGATTGCCAATTTTTAAAACTTTCATACTTTTTAAAATTCCAAATGTACCCATGAGTTCAAAAATGTTGTCTATTTGTGTGGTGCAATTATAATCTATGATAGTTAAATGAAATACCATATTTTGAAAGACCATATGCTCCTTGAATAATGTGTGTTAATCCAAGATATATGAATAAAGTTGCACATTAATTATCATGTTAATAAGCTAATTCTTCATTTTAATAGATGGCTTGCTTATTCAGATACTGATTACAAAGGAGAAAAAACAGTATTAGAAGAAAATCAAAGCCCGTGTAAACTTCCAGCCACTGATATAAAATCTTTTCGACCATTGAAAATGGTAAGGAGTTATTAATTCCTATAATCAATTTAATTTGCTACAGTCCATTCTGTCTTTTGGTAATTTTGAATCTACATCTGAACGTGCCTATGCTTGAAAATTCATATTTATTTTGTCATATTATTACAAGTTCAGAAATAAGCTATTAACCTTTTGATGAAGAATCTGTGTCTGTTAAAATCAAACTTCTGGTGACTTGACAAAGGGAATTATGTTTGACTTAGAAAATATTACTTTAGAAATACTGAAGAAAAAATAAACAATTGTCATTATCACCTTTAGTTATAGGATGCTAAGTGCTAGCTGTTAAATCAGGATTGAAAAAGTCATAGTGGCTTGATACTCTTATTATTGTAGATCAATCCATGTCTCTATAGACATTCCCAGGAGGTGCTCAGAAATTGTCTATAATAGAAATTTATATCTGTAAAATTATTTTGGATTGGTACTAATATATTTCCTGATAACTTGTGTGAAGTTTCCTCCCCCTCTAAAAATATCAAGAAAACAGTATTGTGTCATTACAAACTTTGCATTCATGATTCTTAAAAAGTACCAATTCCCTGGGAAAATTTACTAATAAAATATAGAACTCTTTGACACCTAACCAGTTTATCTCAGTTTATCTTGATTTGACTAGAAAATCTCAGGTACAACTTGACTAAATTAAAATTGTTATTGCAAACAAAACTGAAGCCACACATGGTTGTTGGTTGCCTACTACTAGGGCAAAGATGTAGAGGACTACATTCTCAAAGGTTTCTCCCATCCATACAGATTAATGGGTTCAGTAATTTATTGCCTTGAAAACAAGTAGTTGTATGCTTATATTAACAGTCATATCTGGTATAGGAACTGCATGTACCCATCTCAACTGCCTCAACACGTATAAGTATTTAATATTTAGTATTTAGTAACTCTAAATACTTTCTTGTTGGTGCTATGAATTAGAAAGTAAAAGAAAAAAATTCCTAGGCATATCTGCCCTCTAGTACAGAATAAATTAATTTAGTTGGCTGTGATGTTGATGAAGCTTTTTTATTCATGAAATCAATCAAGTTTCCTAAAACACAGTAAAAGCAAAGATAAGAAATGTAAAGAATGACTCATTGATTGATTTATAAGGTATCTCATAGAATCAGTATGTATTAATATTATATACTATGTATTAATATGGAAGTATATATTCATATTTTTTTTATTTTGTTCTTTAGGGTGGCCTAAAGGTGCAGATGCCTATAAATGCTATGGTAAGCACAGTATCCTTTTAGGAAGAGGAATTTATTCATGTAAAAGAAAACAAATTAGTATTCTTTACCACTAATTTTTAAAGATTTGTTTTTGAAAATTATTAAAGATTTGTAAGTATGGAATGCTCAGTTGAAGCTGCTGATCAGACAGGCTTTGCAGTTTCTTCAAATCATATAAATCTTTCACATTTTATAATTAAACCTTTCTTCAATCTCCCAAATAAACAAAAGATTAAAAATGTATTTTAAAGGATCAATTTTTCCCATTTTCTGCAGATGATAATATATGAAAGACCACGCTTTGGAGGATGGTGTAGAAAACTTTCTGAGAATACTGATTGCATTCCAATACTTCTTGAAAATTCTGATACTTTCCAGGGAATTGGATCAATATGTGTCATTGGTGGAATGTAAGTATGATTTTGTTATTAACTATTAAGAATATGTAAATATGTAAATACCTGTCCACTAGAAACTAAATCAGTAAAAAAGAACAATATTTCATTAAAAAAGATAAAAGCCACACCAATCAACTATAAATATCTTAACTTGCTAATCAAAACCGTTTATAAATGTACCGGTATTAGTTGACAGTTATTAATGAAAAAGCTAAGTGCAAGTATCATCATTTAAAAAAAACCCAACTCTTTAATTCTCATCAAACAAATCTTAGGAGCTTGCAGAATGTACCAGAGGGACTTTCCTAGAGAATTTTTAAAACTGGATATTTTATATTAGTAGTATGTTTATCTTGTCTGGATTGACAGTAGGAAGATAAAATGTAGGATGTGGCCAAAGGTAACTTCATGTAAGATACAACTATAAATCAGTCTACCATTGCTTGGTTTATTGTCCCTTAATTTATTCCTCTTTTGTGGACTGTAATGGGAGTGATTTACATATGTCACTCCCAAGTCATAAAGCCACCTGAGCCGGGAATATGTCTTCACATTTTTAAAACTGCAAAAAAATGGTTCCAAGGTTTGCTAGGTAAATGACACATCTTTATTAAAAGATACTTTAGAATGGTTCCTGGTTATACACTCATATACACACATATAGAGAAAGACAGTCAGCTTAATAACCAAATATTATAAATTAACTGTATTTTGTATGCAGCTTTACTTGATCATGCTCATTTGTTGCTGATGAATGTATCTCTCTATGTTTGTTTATGAGTGCATAGCCAGAACAGTTCTAATGCATCTTTTAATAAAGATATGTCATGTACATAGCAAAACTGGAAACCGTTTTTTGCTGTTTCAACAAATAAGTCAAGAAAATCACAATTAGGCTAAGAAAGAAAAAATAATAATTGTTCTAAAATAACCAAGAAGGATTAGAGGATAACTACAGTGTACTGTACAAAACTATAGCTATGAACAAAGAAATAAAATCAGATTGATCTGATAGTAACAAGATAAAACAAGGATGTTAGTGAAGAATGCAGATAATTCCTGGCAAGCATCTGTGTATAAGGGATAATACAAAATAGTGTGTTCCATGTGAGGGTTCTTTGCTCTCTAAGGACCGGACTTAGCACAGCCTAGCAAATCTATACACATGCTTTATTGCAAGACACACCTTCGCCAGCAATAGCTTATTATTTTGGATCAACTCCACATTTCTATGACTTTACAAAATGACTTTGCCACAGTCCTTTAATAATTATTCTTTTAGTACTCAGTTCAAACTAAAGTTTCAAAGTCTTTAAGGTAATATATAATTGTTGCTTTTCCCCAAATGTTCTTGTACTTGTTGGGATAAGGTGGTTGCTCCTTTTCTAGTTGTTGCTGATTTCCAGGAAAAGCTTCAAGGTCCAGGTAGGACTCCCACCAGAATATGCTTATAGTCCTGGCAATTCAATGAAAATGCTCTTATGTACTTGTAATAGCTGCCAGTCTCCAGACCCTTCAACTCCACTCCATCAACTCCTTATCTGTATGCCATTTGCTATCACCTTTCCTATTATACCTACCCTCTTCTCACTCTGCCTTAGCATTCAAAAGACTAGGTGGGGTGAATCTGCCTCTGGATGTCAGCATGTCCTTGAAAACCCAGGGTGTGGCACAATTACCCAGGTAGTTGGAACACCAGCTTGAATGCCTCTGAGTAATGGAGGAATGGACAATTGCCTGAGAGAAGATGTTTGCATGACTACAGCTACTATTGAAATGAGCAGAGAACAGTTTCAACACCACTTCCTCACACTCTTATCAATCCAAATATTCAACTATTCTTCTATCACATGGACGGGCTCTGTACAAAAGGGATCTTAAATAATTCCCTTCAGTAATATCTGTTGAATATAACCAAAGTAAAACCCTTGTAAATTTTGGAATTGTTATGTAGCTAAGCTCTCTGGCTGATTGGAGAAGATGTGCAGAGGACTCAAGTTTTTTTCTAGGTAGAATCGATAAATTTGCTTGAACTCTAAATCACGGCCCATTGTTTGAGATCAGATAGTGTGCAATCATAGTCTATCAAGGTTATGTCTGTCCATAAAAAGCCATAGAGTTGCAATTTGACATGTATTGCCTGGCACCAGGAAGATTGAAAGCTATTAGTCATAATTAAAGTGGCCAAACTGGCTGAAAAAAAGTGGCTGGCTTAATCCTAGAGGAGAAAATGAAAATCCTGGGAGAAGTTTCTATTTTTAATAGTCCAGCTTTACAGTAAAGCACTGTATTCAGAACACAGTGAGGTGCTTGAAGAATAGATCTCAAAAACCTGGACTGAATTCTTTCAAGTAAAAGCACACTTCCAGTGACTTGAATGGCGAACTGGCATTCCTCTCAAAGAGACAAATATATTGTGGCCAAAAAAGCACCCAGTTGCAGGAAGCAACAGCTGTAATCTCTCGAGTTAAAGACAGATTGTCAGATTACACACACTTGTTCCAGTCCAAGTTTTCCAAGCAGAAAAGCAAAGCAAAAGAAGTGCTCTTTAAGTTTGTCTCTATAATCTCTAGCAGCTTTCTGAATTAACCAGTTTTGTATTTGAGGTCCTCAGTCCAGTTCCTAATTTTAAAGTTCTTTCACTCTCCAAAGAAAAAAAGTATTTCTTCCAGTTTAAAAATGGCTCTCCGGCTTACCTGCTGCTCTTTTTGGGAGGTGGAAGAAAAACAAATCCACCTCCTCCCTTTTGGGTCCCACTCTCTTCCAGGCTAGTTTCCAGGGGCATCATCTTTAATAGCAGTTAGAAGTTAGAAATCTCTCACCCAGATCGTTCACACTGTTCCTCATTCTTTCACACTTCCTTGTCGGTCAGCTGTCCTGGCTTTGATCAGGCACGCAGTGGCTGTCTTTTTCTCCCCGCTGGATTGAGAGCCTTCTCCGGATCGATCAGGAAGCATGCGGGCTTCCTAAGATCAGCAGGGTGTGCTCTCTTGCTTCATCACCCCTCTGAGGTGATTTAGGTCCATCCAAACCTCCTGTGGTTTGAATTTCAGCGCTATCCCACAGAGCCCTGTGGAGATGCGTCATATCGCTGGCTTCAGCCCTGCTGTCCTGTTTTTATTCCTTGATTTTAAAGATTAAGAATCTTCAGACTGGCATATTTTATTGAAATCACTGGGTAAGCATCGTTCAATCCTTAAAAAAAGTTTAAAGATTTTATTTATTGGAATATCCAGCAAGAGGATAATTATTGACAAATCTCCCATGAATAGACACATAGATATTAACATCTATAGATTATGCAAAAGAGACTATCAACCAGCCCCACCAAAAACCCCAAGCGCCTCTTCACCAGTAATCAGCACCCAGATCAGCATAGATTAACTCTAAGGTTAACATCAGACCAACAATCAAGTAAACAATGCCCCAATCAAGAAACTGCCAAAGAGCTAACAGTAAACAGTAAACAGCCCAACCAAAGAATCTCTAAGACCACCTCCACCAACACTGACAAGGCAAGCCACCAGAATATAAACTGACAGCAAACTGCACTCCTTACTAACACTGATGGCGTTATCTAGTTTGGGTAATGAAACATCTGCAACAAAACAAGCATGGCCAGAGAACACCAAGGAACCCTCATGTCAACCCTGAGCTGAAAATATTCTCCTTTATTAGGATGATTATTGTTTTGGAAAGATTCACACAGATTTGGGGCTCATCTGGATTTGATTTAAGATTTTGATGTTGATGGAAAGGATCCTCTCCCATGAGAAAAAAGCCCTGTTTACAATCTATAATGATGAAAAGTTTTGAAGATTTGACATTAGTGGGCACCAGATGACTGTTTTAAAAGAAACATTTGACTCACGGCTACTGGAGGTTTTTGAATTATTTACCTCTTTATTACCATCAACTAGTGTTACTAGAGAATCACGTTCCATTGAATAAAACTACAGATGGAATTAAAAATCACACTTTGTAAGAAGGAGATGGAAATAATGGATTTATTTCCATTAATAATGGAAAGATGATAACTCAAAATGTGAAAAATAAATACAAATAATAAACCTTATCAGTGATTTGGATTATTTCCTTATATTATACTAAAATTACAATAGGGGTTTGCTGGAATTGCTACGTTGGATGTATAAGGAAGGCTTGAAAAGGTGAAAAAAAAACTTTTAAGAAAAGAGAGCAGGAGCAAGCAGATGCCAGAAGTTTCTTATAGAATTTTAAAGACATTCTGCAAAAAGAAAAAAGAATGCAAAATTAGTCTGTCTGACCAAGATTAAAATAAGAAGCTGTTATTCGGGGGAATATTTAATGGCTTCTTGATTACGACTGGATGACAATGGTTATTTCCGGAAATGTTTAATTGTTTTTTAATTGAGACTGAATTTTTATTATTTTAAGAAAAAAGAGATTTATTTAAAAGGAAAGGATCGGTTCAGATTGGATATAGTAGATAACATTTGTAATACTTATATTAACATTTCTAATAAGCCATACTGGACCTTTCTCCTTAATAGAGAGTGATGACATTTTAGAAATGGGTTTATAGAAACTAGGGCTGTGATGGCGAACCTATGGCACACGTGCTGGAAGTGGCATGCAGAGCCATCTCTCTGGGCACGCAAGCTGTCGCCTGTTGCTCTTCTGGGTTCCGGCATGCGCATGCGCGCTGGCCAGCTGGTCTAAAATATGCCATTGAGGAGGAGTGCCAAATGATATGCTTTAATGATTATCAATACATTTGTAATATTCATTCGTTCTATAATTTTGTCAAAATTTGTGTTATCAACATTGTAGATGGGTTGCTTACGACAAGGAACGATATAAAGGCCAGCAATACTTGTTAGAGGAGGGAGAATATGAACACTGGCAATCATGGGGAGGAGTCAGCAGTGTTTTGCTCTCTGTTAGATTTTTGCAAGCTGTAAGTACTTATTTTGTTCTTTAAGGAAATATTCTTTCAATATTTTATTTCTAGATTTAATTGGAATTGAACATGTATTAGTAAATTAAGAGTTGTTGCTGTTAATTCAGTTCCATGTATTTTTTTTTATAAAGTTTTTTATACAGACATATTGTGTAAACAGTGTGGCATCTGGGTATCATACCTTCAATACAAATAAATTGATATTCATCATATATCATTTAACCAAATTATATAATTCTAACAATATTACATATCTTTATAGCAAATTCTCGTCCTTCATTGTTTAGTTATTCAATGCTTCAATATGACATTTTGTGCCAATCACCCTATTTTAAATTCATATCTTTAGTATAGGTAAAATATTATCAGTCCTCTCTATTACATTTAACCAGTTTGTATAATTCTAATATTAATACAGACATTTTTATTGTGTTGAAATCTTCCATTACTACTTATTCAACTTATAAGATTTTTTTTTGTATCAGTCACCATATTTTGGATATCATACCTTTTAATACAGATAGGCTACTATTAGTCATCTTAATTACTTTTAACTAATATTAACATAGATAAAATTATCAACCTTATCTGTTATATTTAACCAGTTTATGACTCACAATCACCATATTGCTTATTCAAATTATAAGGTTATTTTTATGTCAGTCACCATGTTCTACCTACCATACTTTTTAATACAAATAGGTTATTATTACTCATCTCTATTACATTTAATGAATATGCATTTCTTGTTAAATTTATAATTTGATTATACCATCATTCAAATTTAATTTTTTCTTCTATGTTATCCCCCTTCACTAATCCCATCCCTTTATTTCTCTTTTTTTAAAAAATTGTGTCCCTGCTGTCTTAAGCCTCTTCCCTTTTCTAACCATCATCTCTTAACAGCCTTAAAGTTTTAATTATTCATTTATTAGCTTGTCTCCCATATTCCTCTCTTGGATCTTTATTTCTATCTGCTTTCACATCTTGGTTACCCATTTTAAGCTTTTCTCTCTTCTCTATCTTTTTCCATTATCTAGCTTGCAGGATATCTACTCTTGCCCCTCTCACTCTCCTGTAAAAATCTTTTTGTTTTTTGTTTCCCAAGTTTCTTTTTTAATTTCCTTAAAGTAGTCTCCCTTTGGCTTTTATCATCCATCCCACTTATTTGAGCTTTTATCTCTTTCCCCCCTTCTTATTCCATTTGTTTTACCTGTCCCATTTTCTCATCTCCTCTTTCAGTTAACTCCTCCTCTTCCTGGGCGTCTTGAAAGGTCAGTGTCTCTTGTATTATATTTCCCAGATCTTCATCTATAGTCTCCAATCGTTTCAAGGTTTTCTGGCAGTGTCTTGTCCATGGCTCTTTTGCATTTTGAATTGCTGATGCTGTCTTCCCAGATTCCACTCCATTCTCCTTGATGAGACATCTCATTAAGTTTTATTGAGTCCCTCTTTTATGCAATAGTCAAAGTATTTTCTTTATGTCCCAAGCTTAGTTTGCTGCTCCTCTGGAGAGCTTCTTGTATCTTCAAGCACCTCTTTAAATCCCTTTATAAGTCCAATCTTATATTATACTCCTCAGGGGTCTTTTCAGTAGCATTTCCTTCCATATCATCACATTTAACAAATAAAATTTTAATAATGTGTTATTCTTCCTTTTGTCAGCAGGTGGCAGTCTTTAGTTAAATTTCAATATAGTCTTTTTTCCAATTGCTCTGACCAAATTTTCTGTCTTTTACTTATTTGTTCCTTCAAATTTAATTTTTCCAGAGTGCCAAAGTCACAGCTGATTAAGTAGTTGTGGATCCTTTTACAGATTCTTTTCAGGTTTCAAATGAGATAAAAAGTTCATGCTCACCCAGTTCCAATCACTGTTCATCTACTTCACTCCAGCACAGTGTTAAGTATTCTGGTTGCCTTCGGCTTCATGGCAGCCATGTTGACTGCCGCTGTTAGTCGTCTTAGGATGAGGGGAATTTTCCAAATCAGGGAGGAGAGATGTGGCTCTCCTCGATCTGCAAGGCGCTCCCTTTGCTTCACCACCCCTACAGGGTGGCTATGGCTCCTTTTGAAGCCCTCCGACAGGGAAAGCTCGGGGCAGGGCCGCAGTGTTTGTGGTCCTTCTCCCAATGGCACCGGAAGTATAACCAGAAGTTGACTTTTTCAGAGCCTGATGGAGCATCTTTTGCAAGGCATCCCAGGTGTCATCCCCTATTTCAATGACATTTTGGTGTCAACGGCCAACAACGCTGAACTCCTCAATCGTCTATGAGTGGTATTCACTTGTTTCCAGGAAGTTGGCCTCAAAAGTTAAAAAAGAAAAGTGCAAGGTTGCTGTTCCACAGGTAGAGTTCCTTGGCTACTTTATCGATGCCTCTGGATTACATTCTACACAGGCAAAGGTCCAAGCCATCCAGGAAGCTCCCACACCCAAGAACAAGACCAAACTCCAGGAATTCTTGGGACTCTACAGTGTCTTCTTGCCACACAAAGCTTCCATAGCTGAACCTCTCCATTATTTGCTCGACAAGAAGATGTCTTGGTCCTGGGGCCGAAAAGAAGCTGCTGCCTTCTCTGCTGTCAAGGAGCTACTATCTCGTTGTACTGCCCTGGTGCAGTACAACGAGAATCTTCCCTTGGTTCTCACCTGTGATGCCTCTCCATTCAGCGTCAATGCTGTTTTAAGCCACCAATTCCCAGATGGAAGAGAGGCCCCAATCACTTTCTTCTCACAGACCTTGTCATCAGCTGAACAAAACTACTGGGCAAGGAAGCTGGACAAGGAAGCTTTGGCTGCAGTCACAGGAGTCAAATGCTTCCATGAATACCTCTACAGCAAACCATTTGACCTTGTGACTGATCACAAGCTGCTATTGGGCCTGCTTGCTGGGGACTGCCAAATGCCACAAGTTTTCTCCCCTCATATGCTGCACTGGACTGTGTTCCTAGCTGCATACAACTACCACGTCCTGCACTGGCTGGGTAAGACACTTAGCCATGCTGATGCTCTCAGCCGATGCCCACTCCCAACTGTTGTGGAAGATCTGGCCCCAACATCATCTGTTTTATTAATTGAAGACCTGCTATCTGGACCCATTAAAATCATTGGAGATCGCTGCACACTCCACCAAGGACTATGTCATCACCCAAGTGCTCAACTGGGTGCAGAGAGGGTGGCCAAGGGGTCCAGTCAGCACAGAGTCCTTTCCCTTTCACACCCAGCAACATGAGCTTTCCGCTCAATGGGGCTGCATACTCTAGGGGATCATGTGGTGGTACTTCAGAGGCTGTGGCAGCCAGTTTTGGAAGCTCTTCATGTAAGCCATCCAGGCATCATGAGGATGAAGGCACTCACCTGTAGTTATGTCTGGTGGCCCAACTTAGACAAGGCAATCGCTGATTGGGTCACATCTCGTCAGCCTTGCCAAGAGTCAAGGCCAACTCCCCCCCCCATCTGCTCCAGCATGTGAGTGGCAAGCACCCAAGACACCTTGATCAAGGGTACATATTGACTTTGCAGGGCCTTTCCATGGACATATTTTTATGGATGCCTACTCAAAATGGCTTGAGGTGGTACTGATGACATCAACCACCTCAGATGCCGTGATCAAGGCCCTTAAAATGCTGTTTGCCACCCACAGACTGCCAGACCTCCTCGTTTTGGGCAACGGGCCACAGCTCACATCAAGCCAGTTTGAGCTGCTCCTGGTGAGGCATGGCATTCATCATGCCCCAATTGCACCATTCCATCCTGCTAGCAATCGGCAGGCTGAATGGATGGTTCGATCAGCAAAGGAAGCACTGACAAGGATGGGCCCCGTGGACTGGCAAACATGGATAGCCGAGTATCTCCTGGGCCAGTAAGTCACACCAAACCAACAGGAGTCTAGCTGAACTCCTAATGGGTCGCCGCCCGCAGACCGACTTGGGCAGGCTGCACCCAGACTACTTCTCAGAGATTCCTGCAGACTCAACCAGCCAGCTCTGGTAATTCTCACCAGGTGACCTTTTCTTTTTTTTTTTAAGTAAGTTTTATTTTATTTTCATTACAAACAGTCTTCTATTACACGGTGTGTCGTCTGGGTA
>JANHFL010007363.1:256436-290340 GCA_032468155.1 Oxyrhabdium leporinum
CCACTTTGATAGCGGGTGTAAGTAATTTAACAACCTGTTCGCATAAACTAGTGCGAACCAGCTGAATCCCACCACTGGCTTTGTCTGAGCTAATTACCAGGTAACATTATGCAAAATAATGACCTCCCCACTCTGTTTTTCACTTATGGGCATATATGTCCCTTCATTTACAAACGCACTTTAATTTTTTTAAAATAAATCCCTGCTTTATACATTTTTGCAATTATGAGAAGTAAACACAGCAATATTTAAAGGTTTTTTATTACAATAGACATATTCACTTGTCTTCTGGTTTGTTGAAGCAGTATGTCAAGCAGCACTTGCCACAATAATGTCTATCAAAGTGGCTAGCCATGAACACTCCGGCCCCACATTCTTCAGAGGGACACTCGCGGCGTAAACGGCTGATTTTGCCATTCTCATCCACCTGTAAAAAGACATCCTCAGTAAATAGTGCAGTACATTTACATTCAAAAGCAGGCTTATCCATAAAAGTATAATTATAATATAAAAAGTTTTTGGAACAACTGCCTTTAGAAAGATTTAGGACTCTGCAAGATGGAAAGGAGGACTTGAATAGAACTACCCATTCTTGAGTAAGATGAGAGTAAAATGTAGAGGCCAAGACCATCTGCTAGATTTTTTGGAAATTCAGTTACTGCAGCAATCTTTCTCCAGCTGATCAAACTTTGTATGTCTAAACTAATGCAATATTCTGTACATGCAACTACCCTTGAATAGTAGATGGAAACTGCAAATGATGCAAAATGCAGCACCCAGGCTTCTGACTGTTATAAAATGCAAGATTACGAATGATGATACCAGCATTAGCTATCAAACAGAGTTGAAAGGGCTAGCAATTTGGGCCTCACAGACTGCCTCTCCAGCTATGAACCTGACATAGGAACTGCCAAAAGCTTGATTTTGGCCTATGTTGACATAAGTTTCACTTCTGTGTTTCCCAAGCTAGAAAGGCAGCAAAAAGAACATATCTTCTATTGTTTTTATCTTTTGCATTTTAGATTGCTGTAAATCTAGAGTTCTGGAATAAAGTTGTAGGATACATTAATAAAAATTAGCATAACGCAAAGATAATTTAAATATTTGAACTAGTACTATTCAATCATTGTTTGGTACTAGCTTCCAAAACTTCTAGTTCTGCATACACAAAAGAGATTGGATTTGTCACCTGAAGGAAACTGGCTTTCTAGCAATATAAACAACCAGCAATAATTTATATTGAACGTTATTCATACTGATATGTTGGATTTTACAATATATACACTCAGTATATATATTAGACACATAGAAACTATTTTTTTCTGTTCAATTGTATCTGATTCACAGAGACTGCCTGGACAAGTCCCTGCAGCTTTTTTAGCAAGATTTTTCAGAAATGGTTGCCATTGCCTCCTTTCTGGGGCTAAGAGAAAGTAACAGACCCAAAGTCACCCAGATGGTTTTGCACCTAACATGGAATTAGAATTCATGGTCTCCTGCTTTCTAGCCTGATATCTTAACTACTATATAAAACTGACTCTCTAAAAAACTGTATTAAATTATATATTGATTATTGAGACATATACATATACTTGATTATATATCACCTTTATTTATGAGATTTATATTGCCACCTATTCACACATGGCGACTCAAGGCAGCTTACAAAAATATAAAAACATCATATAAAAAACAAACTAATAAAAAAAATCATGTATGATAAAATAACCCCCTGACCCCTTGCAACAACACATCGTATGAGCCATTTAATGGGCTCCATCCCGCTCTGCGTTCCCCAGGCCCACTGGCAGAATCAGGTCTTTAGCGCCTTCCGGGTGAATGTTACAGTTATGTTAAAAAAGGCAGGCTAAAAAAAATCTTTTTCTGAGAATCTGCAGCTTATTACTACCAGCTCTTTCTCCTGAATTCAAGTCACAACAGTGAAGCTGATTTTACCTTGTAGTACTTAAGGACAGCAAGTTTCACCTTCTTTCTCTTATGTTTGTTCTTCTTAGGAGTGGTGTAAGACTTCTTCTTTCTTTTCTTTGCCCCACCACGAAGTCTCAGCACAAGATGAAGTGTCGACTCCTGAGTTTTGGATTTTTTTAAAGAAAACAAGATTTAAAAAAAAAACACCAACATCCAGATTTGAGCATTTGTGTGATGCAGCAAAAAGCACAGAATTAGACAAGGAAGTCGGAAGATAGTTTTGCCTTAATCTTCCTTAAAAAAAACAGCATATTTGAAAAATCATCACAACGTAACTGGTGCTTAAATGGTAACGCCAATAAAATAGGAAAATTTTGGACTTATGAAACCTTGTTTTATTAAAATCCAAAGTATGTAACTTTGAACCAAATGCAAAATTTGGCCTTTGCCTATTGCATTGTAAGTCATGCACTGTCAGAGATAATTTAATAATTAAAGGAAAGTAATTAATTTTGTCTTCTGTTAAAACTTTGGACACATTATGCTCTTTGGAAAAGACACTAATGTTGAAAAAGCTGGAAGGAAGAAGAGGACGAAGAACAGTATAATGGATGGACTTGTTTCAGTGGTGATTGGTGCACCATGGAAAACCTAAAGGATCAGATTAGGAACAGATTGTTATAGAGGAAATCTAGCTATGTGTTTGTTATAACTTGAAAATGAAGCAGTTGTACATAAGTTATTAAAACTCCTGGAAACCAGAAACTATTGCCTACGTATCACAGATGCTGCAGAAAAAACAATAACCATAATACATCATTATGCCTTTCAAATCTCATCCCTCCAAAATAACCTTCTATTTGCTAAAATAAGATACATTTACAACTTGTGGGTTTAGCAATAAGTCAGCAATGTACATGGGAAACTGATGGCAAATGAACACATCTAGAATAAATTGCGCTGACCAGAAAAAATATCTTTTAACAGAATCTGGACCTATTCACACACAATATATAACTGTTTCCACAAGATTTGAAACATGGTGATGTCCACCATTTGTCTATTGTGTATTATGAAATTATTGTATTAAAAGGTTTCTAACGTTAAAATACCTTTTGGATGTTATAATCAGACAGAGTACGCCCATCCTCCAATTGTTTGCCAGCAAAAATTAAACGCTGTTGGTCAGGAGGAATCCCTAGTGGGAAAAAAGTAAAGGTTTTTGTTGTGTTTTAAGCAATTACTCTCAATTCATTTATCTCACTGTTTGTTAATCCTAATCAGTTCTGCTTTGTGAAGGGCAGATACATTTCAAATACTATCAGGTTATAAAATATCACAGTAAATATATCAAATATCTCTTAAGAAACTTCTCAATAACTATAAAGCTTTTGTTAATCTTAATTGGCCCTTTTAAATTTGAAACATACAAGTGCATTAGCTTTTATGGAGTGCTTGATGTTCTCTAAATTTGGTTGTTTGCTTGAAGACATTTCATAACCCAACTAGGTAACATCATTAATGCTAGTGAGTGTGGAGTTTGTTCCCAAATAAGCAGGGATTAACACTAGACAAAAATCAAGAAGAAAAACAACATCCTAATCAAGAATCTCACAGGGATGTTGTGTATGTTCACCACCTTGAGTTACCTATAAAGTAAGCAAAGACAGCGTAAGTAATCTATAACCAAGGAGAAAACCACATCCCCAACACTGGCAGAATAAGCTACTGTATCTAAACAGAGAGCTAACCCTGCATTTACTAACACTGATGATGCTAACTAGTTTGGCACTGATATGTCTGCAGGCAAACAACCAAGCTCAGAGAGCATCAAGGACTCTACAGTTCAACCCTGAACTACAAACACTAAATTTTCTTCTAATGAGCGATTATATTATAAATCATTCGGTGGAATTGGAATTAGCAGAAGACTCAACAGAATTTAGAATTACTTAGAGGCACTAAACAACTTGGCACAAGTTTATTTACAGAATGATATTCTCCAAATTATTAAGTCTCTGGACAAAAAAAAAATTGGTATTGGTTTAGTACTGTAACCCCATTGATATGATTAAATAAATTATAGTAAATAATACATTTGGAAAAGTGAACACAATAGGCTATATTAAATAATACACAGAGCCAAAATACCTTTATGACTTGCAACATCTTCATATGCATTTTATGAATTTCTCAGGACTATTGAATATGCTAGTCTTAAACTTAATGTAATTTAAACTTTAATTTTACGTCCTATTGCTGTTTGCTGATAATTCCTTTTTATGAGTTATTTTATTTTTTAAACAAAGAAAAAATAAGTATACATTTTTAGCAAAATTAGATTTAAAATATTTAGCAACTGAAAAATATTAAAAGGTGATACTTCCAGCATTGTATTATGATATGCTAGTTTAAAACCATGATGTATTAAAGATTACAGCATGCACAATATTCACATCAGCTTTGTTTTATGCATGGAAAGATCCCCCACTAACCCTAACTCTTTCATCAAAGGAGCACTCTAGATTAAACATGACATATATCTGGAAGAATAAAATCCCATTCATTCAGTAATGGTTGGATCCATAGATTGAGATCTGAATAAAAGGAGCCCACTAGCTGTATCTCCTAATAATTACCTAATTGGTATTTAATTCATTTATACAGTCACCATATGACTTCTGTATTTCTTTTCCTTTTTTTCAAATGACAGAAAATAATTACTATCAGATTTTAGATACAGTACTGCCTTCCAAAATTATCTTGACTAGAATCCTCTTATATGTGTGAAATCACCAAATTGGGCCATCTGGCTAGTGGATGGTGAGAGTTGAGTGTATTATGGCTGGAAGGCACCAGACTGTTAAAGAGTTGCTCAACAATTTTAATGTACATAGAGGTATACAAAGGAAGGAAAGATGCTGGAGAGAAAGATCAGTGAGACTATGGGAAGGAGGGAAAGGTGCTAGGAAAATCAGGAAACAGGTGGACAGGCTGATATGAGAACAAAAACACTCAGTTATCGCAGTGATAACTGAGAAAGGAGAAAACTGGTAGGCAGGCAATCCAATGAGATGCCATGCTGATAGCTCCCAAGGAAAGAAAACAACAGTTTGCATCAACCTTGCCCAATTTGCCTATAAGAAGGCTTTTATTTGATCTAAAGCCAGATAACCAAAGTATTCTAAGTTGTTTCTACTAAATCATGGCTAGTCTGAAACAACAAAGTAGAACTTTTGGAATGTACTGGCTTCTTCTGGGTTCAAAATAAAATATTTTTCCATTTCATGCACAGATCTATTATCCTAAAATAACTGAATTTAGGATTGCAGCATAAAATAAGTTTATCCAGTGTAATTTTACAAATATAAGAGTTTTAGTTATTGTTTCCATTTATTGTTTTCTACTTGTGATGTAAACTGCCTGGAGTCATTTAGGACACAAGCCATTCCCAAATCTCATAAATTATATACCCACCTTCTTTATCCTGGATCTTGGCTTTGACATTTTCTATAGTATCAGATGGTTCAACCTGTTGTAAAAGTTTTAAATTGCACTTAAAGGCTTATACAGTCAAACCAGCTATACATATATTATAGTTGGTTGCAGTCAGCCAGATGTTTATATTAATCCCTTCCCAATGACCTCGGACAGTCAGTTGTTTCATGATGTTAAAAAGTATCATAGTATATAAGCTGTTCCTAAGTATGTAAGCTGTTCCAAGCAAAATTGCCCTTTTGCAATTGACCCATAGTGCTTTTGTCAATGCTAATGTTCAAATGACACTCCCATGTCTTGAAATTGCACTCAAGGTGCCTATTACTATAGGTACTCTAGTTGCTGTCATCATAATTGTTCTACTTCCATTTGCAGGTGTTTGTATCTTGTGACTTTTTCCAGTTCATTCTCCTCTCCTCTGCTCTCAGGTATTGCATGTCCACTGTCCACTCTTATGAACTGTTAATTGTTTTGTTTGGGGTGTTGTTATGTTGCAGATGTTTGTGTGTTGAATTCTACAGCGTTTTGGTGTCTTCATTTTCTAATACAGCTATTGCTGATTTCTCAATTCTGACTTTATGTGCTTATTAAAACAGGGTCAAATTAAACAGGTCTATTAAGACTATAAAATATTTTACTATTTCAGCTTAAAAGCACTTCTTGTAGTACCTGTTGCCCTTGGCATTATAACTTCAGTTCTACCTAAGGATTATCATGTCTAAAAATAAATTTAAGCCATGCTTATATCCTTATATTTGGAATTATGAAGTTTTTCTTTTTTGATGAAAATGACGAACAATACTTTAACATGCTTCATTACATATCACATGCACAGAAGTTGAGGAAAAGCAAAAGCAATTAAATGAACATGGAAACAGGTAAATATTACAGAAATAGTATATTCCTAATATTTATTTTTGTAATTTAAAATGGTATCTGCTACACTTCAAAGCAAAGTTTCCTTCAGGGTGGCTTAGTCTCACCTAAGTTTAGCTTACTTAGATATCATCAATTATATAAAAAAGATTGGAACAGCATAAAATATAACTTAAAACGCTCCAAAATATGGTATTGGTAGCACAGGATGTCTGGTGTAAAAGTAATAATTGAGAACAAATATTCCATTCTAGCAATTTATTCCATTTCAAAGCTTTAATTATTTCAGTATTTTTAATCTCCAGGCAAAAAGCAGGTAAAGCTTTTTCTAGAAATATACAAGGAACCAAAGTCTATTTGATTAAATTAATTTGCACTACACAAAATGAACTGTTTGCCCTCATATCTTCTTGTGGGTTGGCTACTATGAGATGACATGAGATGCTAAGAGGCCTTTCCCGTAACATCTTTTTCTGACGCACGTTACCTACACTAGAAACAGCCACTAAATCATATCTGGAACTACTTCGGGACTTTTGTGGATGAAAAAAACGGCGCAGAAATCTGAACACTGCAAACTTTCCATCTTCTGGATTACCTGCTTAGACCTCCAGTTTTCTAACCAATGCCAATCTTTGCCTTAATTCCTTAAGCCTCTGCAAAAATTATAGTATTCCTATTAATTTACTTCTTTGTAGCATTATTCCATTGACGAAAATACCGATTTTCTCCGCTCGTTTCAACGCCCACGAGGAAGAGCCTTCAAACTTCTATTCTGCAGCGAGGCACCACCTTTACTCAATCTAACAATCCCGCAACAAAATGCCCATCGCCGCCCCAAAAGAGAGGAACGGAAAGGTAGAAAGGGAACCGGTTTGAAAAAAGCACCGGTTAGAAGTCCGCAGACCCTGCTGCCTTCCTCACCTCGAGGGTAATGGTCTTCCCCGTCAGGGTCTTCACGAAGATCTGCATGGCGGCGGTAGAGCGCCTAGTGATGGTTGTACCTAGAGGGGAAAAAACAGCGAAAAATCAAGGCTTCGTTCAGCGCCAATCCTGAGGGGAAAAAAAGACATTCGAAGTAGGCCAAGCGCTCACCCACCACCCGCTCTCAGAATGGCCGACGCCAGAAAGAGAGGCTGCTCCGCTGCGCACGGGGTTTCCGAGCCTTGAAACAAGGAAGAAGGGCCATGTGTCGCCACACCGTAGGACTACAATCTCCAGTACTCATTTCCTTTCGAAATTATTGAAAAGCATGATGGGAGTAGTAGTTTTGGTTAAACGGAGGAGCCCAGTGGAGAAAGTCTACGGCCGGATAAGTCGCGGAAGAATCATCAGGATTCTAAGACAAATGTTAAGTAGACCGGAAGTGGGAGAAAGGAAGTGTGGAGGAAAACTACACTTCCCACCAGGCCCCCGAAGGCCGCTAGTTTTCCCTCCCTTCTTGATTAACAGTTCCGCCTTGTTGTTACCAACAGTTGGCTTCTAGGAGAGTTTAGTTGGATGGAAGAGGTGGGTCTTCCTTGGCAGCATAGGGAGACGAACTAATCGGCCGCTTTCTTAACGGCCTCTCGTGAGATAGTTCCCTTAGAGCCCAGAGGCTGCTAGGAAAAGGCACATGGAGTCCTTCAATTGTGAAGCTGAAGGTCTACAGACATAAGTATTATTACTAAAAAATGGTGTTATAGAAATGTTTCCAAAGGGTCTAAAATATTTGAATAATGTATAGGAAGTAAAATAGATAAATTGATTCCAGACTATCCTCTTAAAGAGTGTTTTTTTAATAGTTTCCATTTAGGTTTTAAGCAACAGAATAAATGTTAAGAATAAAACATAAGTATATTAAATTATACAATACTTTTATTAAACAAAAGTATTAAACAATACTTTTTTTTAAAAAACTCAAATACTGTGACATTAACATAACAAAAATTACCAATAATATAATGTAAGTGAAATACTAACTTTTCCACATACATTATCAAAATACTATTATTTATATTCATTGTTACAATTCAGTTTTTAAAGAAGGAAGTTGTTTGAACTGTTTAAACGTATGTCATCTGTAGTCCTACTGTCTGTTCTCCGGTCAATACAGTGCCAGTTTAAAGACTTAAGAATTGACTGCAAATATTTGGTGGGGATTTTGTATATGTTTGCTTATGTGACCTTTGTGTGGTACTGATAAATGCCAAGTCTCTCAGAAATGAGATTGCATCCAGTCATGAGTCAGTGATTGATGAGTACACAGATCTGGTGTGCATTACTGAGATCTGAACTAGGCAAAGGTCATGATGCCATTATCCAAAATCTGCCCAGCTGAGACCTACATTATATCTTACATTAGCCTTGAGGGGAGCTGGGGACCTACATTAATTGCATCCTATATTAACCTTGAGGGTTTGGCATTGGTCTATTGTTCTTAAAGCAGTAGTGAGTGGGAATGCTTTAAGTTGGGCTGTTGAGAAGGTGGAGGTCCTGTTATACTGGCTATTTGCCTCCCAGCAGACTCCCTCCCTGTGCTTCTTGATCTGGTTATTGGACTTGTGATAAAGATCCCCTCCCGCCTTTTGATGTTGGGGAACTTCAGCCTCCTGTTGTGCACTGATTCTGGTCAGGGTCTCCATAGAGTATCGGAGTCTGTCTTTGAAGATCTTTCAGAAGCTGCATTTGGTTCACAGTGCAGCAACCCATGTGCTTACTGATTACACAATACACTACTGTATACTTGTTGCCAATAGGCTTCTGAGTAGAATTTAAAATGCCAGTGCTAATCTATAAAGTTTAGTGCCTAGTTGTGTATAAGATTGTATTGTACCATTGGAATTGACCCTGCCAATTTAATGGAAGGAGCTGATACTAATTCCCCCTTTTAGGGAAGTAAATGGAAGTGAGACATGACAGTCCTGCTTTTCAGTGACAGAGCCTTTCTACTGGAATGGCCTTCCAATGGACAACTGGTTTGACAGTATTATCATAGTAATAGTAATAAAATCTTACAATAAGGAACCATCACTGGACACATGCAGGTATATGCCCTAACATTCCTTCAAAGTTATTGTAATAACTTTGTAAAATTGTAATTATTACATCTGCAGGATAGACGGATAATAGCCAACCTTTTTAAACATCTTCTAAGAAGTCCAATAAGCCTGAATATTTTTTCTGAACAAGCCAATCTTAAATTGTACTTAACATTTTTAGAGTCTGAAATGATTTATGGTATAGGGTATTCCAATTCTGTATTACAGATGGCAGATTATAATGAAAAACACTTCAAAATATTTATCTGAAAATGATTATATATCTGAAAAAACATGTTGGTGACAGTCTTAGTATTTCAAAATGGATATTTAATATACTAAAAATAAAATTTAAAAGTACTTTCAGTTTTGTAAAATTCAGGCTTGGAAATATTTTGTTCCTAACTTATGATTCAGTTTCCTATGCAGCAATCCACACTTACCTGATAATTTATTATCATTGAATTCAACAAGAGGTATTTGAGATCTGCAAAACAACCTCTTCCTCCATATTGAATTTCATATGGGACTAGGGGCACTGAAGCTAGATTTAGTTTATGGTCCATAGTTTACCTGGGAAGAAGCCATGTAGAATGCATCCTTAAAATTGATGTGTTAGATGAAATTTTCATTTCTTATATTGATGTGGCATTATTTTTAGGTTTGACTGAAGCATGTCTTCTGATCAAAGTAAGAATCTGATATCTTAGTTGCTATATGCAAAGGAAATTTAGATGTCTTCTGCACCATGAAATCAGCCAGTGTTGGAGCAAGTAAACACTCAGTGCTTCCTCCCATCATCCCAGAGACTGAGAAAGAATTTCTGGACAACATTCAGAACTATATCATTTCAGAAATTGAAAAAGTGGGCTGTACTGAGCAAGGACCAGCAGAGGATTATTACATAATATACAGAAATGTGTTTGAAATGGTAACTAAACACTTCTAAAGATATTCCAATTTTCACGATCAGTGAGTGTGATCTTTATGGCTTTGGTATCTTGTCTCACTTATGTTGAAATCAGTGCACAATAATAATACGTAGCATGAATTAGTGAGGCGACTTCATTTCTTGTAACACTGAATCCTCTGCTAGTCTGTTAATAGGAATGCTGATTGATGTTTTTCAATTGTAGAATGTTCTTTATATAGTTTGTGTTGTTTTTTTTTTTTATTGTATACCACCCAGGGTCACATTTTGTAAGATGGTCAGCTATATAAATATAAATAAACATTGTTTAATAATAATAATTTAATAATAACATCAATGTAAGATGACCAATCTGAGGTGAGAGGTTACAGACTCATTTTTTCTTCCTAACACATGAACTTACAGCCTTGATCTTCCTATCTCACTCTGAGTGATCCTTTCTCTAAGTATGGCAGATAGCCTCAGAGACCACCAGGTGTACCATAGGTACTGTACCACAATATGTTACGGTACTTTGAGAAACAAGTCCTCAAGTAAGGCATTTAGATTTGCTTACTGTTCTGCAATATCTTGGTTTGATAAATATGCTTATGAAAGAGGCATTTGGCAAACTGGCCATTTTAAAGATTTTGTTTCTCCACCAATGCACGGGTGTCAAACTTGCGGTGTCACGTTATGTATTGCAATGTTTTTTTTCAATTCGCGGAGCTGGGGTGGGCGTGGCCTGCATGTGACACGTCCAGGCTGTGGGCCACCAGTTTGACAACCTTTCACTAATGCATAAGAAGAAGGGGGGTTATATAGTTGTTTCCCCTAAACTGTTAAAAAAAGTCCATAAGTTTAAAATGATTGGAAAAGCAACCAAAATTAAATTGTTTCAGATTTAGTCAGATTAGCCTTCAATTAATCTGGTATTCTGGGTGTGTACATTATCTAGAGGTTCTGCTGGACCCTATGGTGTAGCTCAAACAGGATCCTAGGCTGCATTCTTCTTGTATTTGCTATTTAGACCTCATTCATTTTGAGGAGCAGCCTAGGAAAGTGTGGCATCACTCATAACAATAAAAAATAAATACAGTAGGCCAGGACACACACTCCTCTTTCTTCAGTCTCTCACCTAAAACAAATCTTGCCCTGCTCTCTGGCAGTGTTGATATGCTCTTGACATTCTGGTTGTTCCCTCCTCTTCTAAGAGTTTTAAGATGAGGGAAAGTGCTAATAATAAATATAACTTTATTATGAACTTTTTTGAAAGTTTGAATTTAGAAGCATGTATGCAGTTTTTGAGGAATAAAAAGAAATACTAATTGCGTTAATTTCCTGCTGATGGATTTTCCAGAAGCATCTACCTACCAATGATGGGGAACGGGATAGCATGTTAAAATTTTCTTTTGTTTTGATTCAGGAAGACTTTTTTTTAACCTGCAGTAATGTCAGCTTTTTATTGTATGTATGTAGGTATGTATGTATGTATGTATGTTTGTTTGTTTGTTTGTTTGTTTGTTTGTTTGTTTATTTATTTATTTATCACTATTAAACAGTGTTGACATGTAATCAATTTCTGTATTGTTAAAACAGATAATTGAGCATGTTAATGCATACAAAAGCATTTTGACCACAATCAAGCAAGAATATGATGCTTTTATAGAAGCAATAAAGAAGGGCCAGCATGATGCCTTTTATCTTCATGGAAAATTTAAAACATTAGCATGCGAATCTTCAACTTTAATGTATTATAAGAAAAGAATAACTCAACTGGAAGAAAAGTAAGAACTTCTTTCACTCTTTTGCAGGGGTGGGATGTTCAAGGCACAATTTTAAACTAGTCTCTCGTATAGTGACATGATCTGATTTGAAATTGCTAATACTGTATGGTGTTTTTTTCATTTTTAAAAAAGTATTTGTATCTTACGCATTTGTGGATGCTTACAGAATATTATATCTAATGAAAGTTAGGTTAGAAAAGAAAGGCAAATAAGTAAGAAGTACTAACTTTATATATCATAATTTCAAATACTACCACATATAATCAGGTAGAATTACATTGTAGTTTGCACGCTTTCAGATAATTATAGCTAGCAAATTTGACATGAAATGGACATATCTGTAGCATATTAGTGTACCACAATATGCAGAATAATTCCATGGCACCATTGGTTGGGTAAAGTTAAGTGTTATACTCAGTAGTGGAATCAATTTTTTTTTACTACCGGTTCTGTGGGTGTGGCTTGGTGGGCGTGGCTTGGTGGTTATATGACTGAGTGGGCATGGCTAATTTAGCAGTCCATTTTGCCTTTGTCCTTCCTAAGCTGTACTTGCTGAATTCAAGGCATCTATTTATTATTTTATTTATTAATAAGACACACACCCCCAAAGGAAAAAGAACACAAACTTTCTTGCCACTTGCCTAATTTCAGTACAACAGCAGCTTCAGGCTCCTCAAAATAGGCCATTAAAAAAAGAATAAAACAAACAGGATTTCCTTCAAAATAACTCCTGATCATATGTTTCAGAAGACCACACAATAAACCAGACTGAGAACTGCACCAATTAAAACTGTAACTAAAACCCCCAAGATTTGGGAAAGAGAACCACTCTAAAATCCATTAGCATTGCATTTCTCTGAATTCACGATGTATCTTTATCTTATGTATTGTAAATTTATTTCTGATGTGTTTAACTCATGGAATGACCTTTTGCTACTGCTTCCAGCAATATTAATCTGCATTTCTTAATTTATTTAAAATGAACAAATTTCAAATTATATAAACCCTACTGAGATTGTAGGCAAACACAAACCCCATGGATTTGCTCTCTCACACACACTCCCCAATCTGCTTTGAAAGGTAAATATTACATATAAAGTAAATGTTGCAGGCAATACCTTAATGCTGATTAAATCTAAAAGAAGCCAAATCAGGAGAACTGACAAGAAAGTGACTCCCTGATAACTAAGGATAGGTCCTCTTCAAGTTTCATTTAGAATTAGAGGGATGACAGAGAAAAAAAAGCTTTTAAGTAAAATAGGCTTACTCTGGTAATTACACAGCTAATCAGTTTAGGTCCCAGAACACAGGCAGTGAAACAACAACAAAAAACCTCTCCCCTAGCTTCCTCCTTTCCAACGTGGCTGCTTCTGAACTAAAGGCTAGCAATTGAGCAGGGAAACCAGTGGGAAAGATCCTTAGCAAAATGTTCACCTTAGCAACCACACACGCACGCGCACACACATGCAGAGGAGAGAATCCAAAGTCAGAGAAGAGACCCTTACAAGCCCCAGTCACTGCCTCCTCCACTCCCACCTCTTTTTCTTCCGAATCCAAAGGAAAAAGCTCCCAGTCCAGAAACGACGCTCCCAGAGCTGGAGAGCTGCGCTGTGAAGTAAGTAGGAAGAAAAACCTCGCAACTTTAAAAACTCAGGGAGAAACCCCCTCCTCCTCTCCCACGTGACTGCTTCTGAGCTAAAAAAGGCTAGCAATTGAACAGGGAAGCTAGAGTGGGAGAGATCAAATGCTAGCCAGTCGATGTCAGACTCCTTGAAAGGGCGGAGTGGGTGGGGCCGGGGCCAGCCAGAGGTGGTATTTGCCAGTTCTCCGAACCAGTCAAAATTTCTGAAACAGGTGCGCCAGAACCGGTCTGAATTGGTTAGATTTCACTTCTGGAAAGAACTGTGATCTTCATAGTCTCCCAGAAACTTTCATAGTCTTCAGGAAACTAACAGGGTGGAGCCCTATACATTCAGGGGATAGCACAGTATGGGAGCATTTACCGAGAAGGATCACTTCTAGGTCCCATTCACTTCACCTTGTTGGATGAGGACCCTTAACATCCTCTTTCAGAAAGAATGCAAAAGACAGGCAGAAACTTAGTAGCAGACATGGGCCGGAAGGTATGTATGGGCTAAAATAGGATTTTATAAGCTAACAAGTCATTTTGTCCTGGATCTAGAAATCTATTAGTAACCAACATAATAGCTGTTACAAAGTTATTCATGCCAGTTAGGAGCTGTGCTGCTACATTTTGGACAAACTGCAATTTCCATGTCTTCTTAAAAGACTTGCACATATGTGTTTTGGACTCAAGGCCACATAGAATCTGCAGGAAAAACATTGGGATGATGATGACTTCTAAGATATGGGGTGTTTATTTAGACTCCCAAGAATCTTCCTATTCATCTTTACCTGTTGCAGAGAACATTTTTCTCTTTAAAGCCAGTATTTGCTGAATTTAGAAAATCTTTTCGTTAGGAAAAGAGGTCCACATTTATTTTTAAAAACCTTATTAGCCTATTAAATATTAGAGTTAGGCATGCAAAGACAGTATTTAAAATATTACTTTAATAGCTTTGCAAAATTCCTAATTCAATAATGCTCTTTTGAGGCAGTTTGACAATGCTAGGAAGTTCTCCAAGCTAGAAGTTGATGTGTCATGGACATGGACAAAACAGCCTATTAGAGGGAAATCCTGGGAATCTGTCCTTTGAATAATTTTTCAGTGGGGTATGACAGAACATTTCAGGCAATTGTTACATTGCCACATCGGTATATTTGTACATTCCTATTACTTGGTTACCTTTATCAGCTTTGTAAATAGGTAGAGATAGCTGAGCTGGTTGAATATGTGAGTCCTTATTTAGAGAATGAACCCAATACTAATATATAGGTTGTTCTAATATATGGCAAATATGTATGTAATACGCCTATGTAGACCAGGGGAGTCAAATTCAAGGCCCACGGGCCACATCTGGCCTGCGGGGTGCTTACATCCAGCCCACAGGGCTAGCCTGGAAATAGCAAAGGACCAGCCCTTGATGCCTCTGCTAGTAAAAACAGGCTGCAGGGGAGCCACGAATGACCCCTGCAAGGCCCGTTTTTGGCCTGGATAGCCTCCTGCAGCACCTTTCCAGGCAAAATGGTCCTCAAAACGGCCCGTTTTTTGCTGGACAGCATCCTGCAGCACCCTGACAGCCGTTTTCAGCTGGCAGGGAGGTACAGGAGGCTGTCCAGGCAACAAATGGGCCATGTGGAGGCTGCTCGTGACCCCCCCGTGCCCCATTTTGGCCGGCAGGGTGCTGGAAGAAGCTGTCCAGGCTGAAAATGGGGTACACTTTTTTCAATGCCATTGTAACTTTGAATGGTCACTAAACGAATGACTAAGTCGAGGACTATCTGTAATTAGAAAGATAAAACTTTCACATTTTGTAGGAATCGTTGCCATAGTAAAATATGAACAAAAGCTAGAATGTTTTAGTGTTTTGTATTGTGTTTTCTGTTTCTGGAACTTTCTGCTTATTGTACTTAACGTATATTCCATTTTGAAACAGATGGATTACTTACGAAGGCTGCAATTTCTTGGGGAAACAGTTTCTTCTTGAATCAAGCAAGATTTCAAACTGGACACAGTTTAGTGGATGGAAAACAATTGGCTCTCTTCGTCCCATAAAGCAGGTAGTAGAGCAAATGTGATTTTTTTTCCCTAAACCCAAAGTGGCAATTAGAGGTTTTTAGATGAGAACCACTGAAAATTCGTAAAGTGAGTTATTGTGATTTTAAGGCTAGAAATACACAAATCTATCTACAAAGCCTAACATCATCACTTTACATACACTTAGAAGCATGAAATGAAATAAAAAATGTTTTAGTATTGTTCTTCCCCAGTATTGTTTAGGAGTAATACTATGATTAAATACAGCCTATATTAAAGTAGAGATTGAATGTTGTATAACTAGAGTTTGGTATCTACCTCACAAGTATTGTAGTAGGAAACCATAATTCCAGGTTTCAGTCAGCAAAACAGTGTGACTCCAAATTCTTCTTTCCACAAATTTTTCCTACGCCCACTTTTTTTTCAGACCAAGCAAGTTGTTGAGCCCGAAATTGACATACGTGTAGCCATTTTATTTAGCTCTATATTCTACTCATATATTCCTTTTCTTTCTCTTTACTTGTGAAAGGGGGGTTTTAGGCTCGCCACATTCTTAAGGTGGGAGGAGTGAAGAGATAGTGAGGACTCTTTTGGCTAGGTGACTTTCTTCCCTTGGGAACGGAGGTTGTCCCTGCTGAGAGCTGGAGGTAGTTTGAAGACACCAGGCAATGTTGATTTTGCTTTTATTGGGGAATGTGACTTTTATGGGATGTATGTAATTTACAATATTATGTGGTGTAATTCCAGTTTGTGTCAGATCTAGAATTACAACAGAGTTTGCCAATTTGATGCCTACCTAAATAAAAAATTGTTTTGGAAGATGGACTTTGCATATTTTGTTTTGAATGGGTTTCATCACTTGGAAATCTGACACAAGTATTGACCCATTGGTTGTGACAGGAACTGACCAACTGGCTTGTCACCCAAATCTGACATTGAGCTGAGAGAACGTGACTGACCCAGTCACCCAGCCAGCTTTCTGGCCTTACACAGGACTAGAACTCAGTCTCCTGCTTTCTAACCTGGTACCTTAACCACGACGCCAAATTTCTTACCTAGTTTAATCCCAAATATCACTCTTTATACTCAGTTTGGTGTTACTTCTTTAAAAAAGTCTGAATAATTATCAAAATGGATTGAAACAATTCCTAAAAATCATGGAGCCTACCCGTTGCTCAAAATGCCATTGAAATACTGGTACTAATCCAATGCTTTACCCATTGCATCCCACTAGTTCATATATATAAAATTTGAATGTGAATCTACAAATGGTCGTCAACTTGAGACCACAATTGGGATTAGAAAATTTGTCATTAGGCAACATGGTCATTAAAAGAGACATCATTTATTTTTACGATTCTATTTGCCACAGTCATTAAATGAAAGATCACATGCTTAGAATTTGCTACCTTCTCTGCCAGATTCCCTATTGACTTTGCTTGTCAGAGACTCGCTGGGAAGGTGTTGTGATCAATGTTGATCACAACCGCAGGAAGCTACAACCATTGTAAACATGAACTTATTGCTAACCACCCAAATTGCGATCCTATTACAGTGGGGGAGGGGGGAGTGACAGTTGTAACTTTGAGGACAGGTCATAAATCATTTTTTTCAGCACTGTCATAACTTCAAATTAATTAAACAAATCATTGTAAGTCAAGGACTATATGTACTATTAGAGGAAATGTTCTGTTTATACAAGTTTTATCATATGGATTCATGTTTCTTCATGAATTATGCTTTCTATTTCAGCCAGCGGTGTATTTCAGAATAAAGAACAGATCCCAAGAAAAGTACTTGACAGTTGCTGGCACTTTAATGGATGGAAGAGCTACATCAGTATGTTTGTTCCCACAAAATGGCAGGAATACTCAGATCTGGCATTACAGTCGTGGACTCATCAAGTCCAAGGTACTTTCTTTACTTATCAAATTTATATAGCCGCTCATCTCAACTTCTAAGCAACAGTCAAAATAAGAACAGGGTAATTAATTTTTAGCTCATCCTTATTTACTAGCTTCTTATCTAGTGCATTTTTTAAACCTATATTTCATTATAGTCTGCTCTAACAAGTGTAACTTTTAACTGCAAGTTATTTAGAATAAAAATGGGCCATATTTTAAAAGCAAATGAAAGAGATCTTTAGAGAGAGTTTATAATAGATTTCACGGAATAGCAGATTATTTCATTTCTAAGAGTTTCAGAAATATTCTGAATGTGATTATTATTGTAATGGATATTTTTCTAGGTTAGAAAGTTCCCTAAATAATTGGTATTTTTCAAAATGAGAATTTGCTTATCTATAATTCCCTACAAGCATGTCAATCTGAAGGCAGATTTGAAGCAATTTCAAGATTCTATTGCATGTGCTTACTCTTTTTATATATTCCAGGAATATTTGTTAGATTTATATCTCCCTAAACCCCAAAGCAAAATACACAACTCACTGTCCTCTAATATTTCTTCACAACTATTATGAGACAGATTTTGCTGTGAGGTAAAGACCCAATGGTGGACTTGAATCACATTTCACCACTCTTAGTTCAACACTTTTGTCTTTCTAAAAATCTGTAATATTATGCACACAAATTCCTCTGGTTTCAAAGGTAAATTAGGCAAATTATTAGGAATTTTGAATGTGTTTAGACTCTTAAACAAAAAAATACATTAGGAATTCTTTGTTATTTATGTACTAAATCAAATTTCTGCCTATCCATTAATTAAATTAAATGAACATTCTTTCACAAACTGTTAGCAGTTTGTCTAAAATTATTGTTGCCATCTTTCATAAAAATTATTGTTCATGTAAGTAGAGTATGAAGGGTAAATTATGTTTTTGAAAGGGTTTTTTTTTAATTTCTGGATTAATTTATACCTAACTCTTAATACATGGGGTCAAATTTAGACCACTGCCTAAATTTAGCCACTGCCTACCGATCCCCAACAATTCGTTTTAGAGCTACTATTTCCTTAACAGAAGATTACATTTTATGGTATTATTTGACATATGCTTGACAGAAGTGTATGCATAATTAAGCCTTTTAAGGCAATAATCAAATTATTTTTTCTCCTACTTATCTAGGTCAATGATGCTTGCCTTGATGTCATTGGAGGCAGGGATATACCTGGAGCAAAAGTCGCATTGTGGGAAGAACATGGTAAACCAAGACAGAAATGGACACGCAATAAGGATGGAACAATCACATCTTATCTCAGCAATCAGCTTGTTCTTGATATCAAAGGTAGTAGCATAGAGTGGATATAGAAAATCTGCATACTCATTAAAATGCCAGGTTTTTGAGGTGTAAAAAAAAATCAGACCAAGATTGCTTCAAAATTCTTTCCACCTTTAATATAACATATAAGTTCCACAAATCAGTTGAAAAACAAACTGAAATATTTTAGGAGAAAAAATAACAATAAAAAAATAGAATAATGTGGCTGCATATTTGTTCACACCCTTTTATAAGTAGGGATGTGGCTTTGTTCAGAATCACATTCAAACTAATATTAAATAGTAGTCAGTACACACTTGCCATCAATTAAAAACTGATCAAGCCCATATAAAGTTCAGCTGCTCTAGCAGGATTTTTTTGTCATTTACTCAGTTGCCTCCTACATCAAAATTTATGGTCTGCAAAGAGCTTACAAAGCATCAGAGGGATCTCACTGGATATACCATAGAACACAAGACAGTCATCAGCAAGTGAAGAAAATACAGCGTAACACAGACATTACCAAGATCTGGATGTCTCTCCAAATGATTAAAAAAACTGGTTGAGAGGCTGCCAAGAGGACTACAGCAACATTAAAGAAGCTGCATGAATTCCTGGCAAATATTAGTTGTGTACTGTTACAACAATCTTCATATGTCTGGGCTGTGGAGCAAGATGGCAAGGCAGAAGCCTTTTCTTACAAGGAAAAACATCCAAGCCCAGCTACATTTTGCAAAACCCTACTTCAAGTATGACAAAAGCACATGGTAAAATGTGTTATGGTCTGAGATCATGGTTGAACTTTTTGACCATAATTCCAAAAGGTAAGTTAGGCATGCAAAGAGCACTGCACTTTGCTAAAAGTACACCATATCCACACTGAAGCAAGGTGATGGCAGCATTGTTTTGGGGCTGCTGTTCCTCAGATAGAACTGGGGTTTTAGTCAAGATGGAATTATGAACAGTTCCAAATATCAATCAATTTGGGCACAAAATTTTCAAGCATCCACTAAAATGCTGAAGATGAAGAATTTCATCTTTCAACACAACGGCCCAAAGCATATCTCTAAATCAACAAAAGAATGGCTTCACCAGAAGAATATCAAAGTTTTGAAATGACCCAGCTTCAGCCCGTACCTGAATCCATTTGAAAATACAGTAGGATGACCTGAAGAGGGCTGTGCACAGAAGGTGCCAATTTGACAATTTTCCAGCACTTTTGCAAGGAAGAGTAGGCAGAGATTCCTAGGGAAAGATCTGCCATGCTGATAGGCTCCTGCCCTAAAAACCGTAATGTCAAAAAATCAAAATGTGTTTGAAACGGGTGCACCTTTATGTAACCATGTTATTTACCTTTTTGCTATTTCCTCCCTAAAAGATTTGTTTGTTTTTCAATTGAACTCTACAGCTTTATGTTATATTAAAGGTGGAAAGAATTCTGAAGTGATTTATCTTGATCTGATTTTTTGGCATCTTAAAAACTTGTCATTTTAATAGGGGTGTATATTCACTATGCACATAATTGAAGTTTTGGTGAGATTTACCTTGAAGTTTTAGGTTAAAACTGAATATTCCAAAATAATTATATACAGCAGAGTTTGCATCTGCATTGGAATACATGCTTGAATACGGACCCATCTTCCCCTTTACATGAGCAAATAAAATATTACTATTACTGTCTATCTAAATACTAATAGTTGAAATATGTATTTGATTTTACACAATTGCATACTTTATTTGTAAGGCCTTCCTTTTTGGAAAAATTAGATTATTATTCCTGGATAGTATATTTTTCAAAAATGATAATTTTCTTTGTTTAGAGGGTAAAACTGAATTATAGACTGAATCATAAGTGCAGTTTTTCATTCATTTTGCTGGTAATTCATTTCAATATTCAGCTCTAAATTTACCTTCGAACATCAAGAACTTTAGGATTGAAATTGGCTATTGCTATATCATCTTAACCCATCCAAATATTGCAATTTCAAAGTACTTGCATTCATAAAGAAAACTTTACATCAAATGCTTGTCAAAGAGGAAAGCTATTCAATGCCGCTTAGAAAAGTAGGGACAGGTAAGATGCAAAAACAAAAACAATGTCACTCAAATCCTGAAGTTCTGTTACGGTTAATTGATCCCTCTTGCCTACCCTCCTGTTTCTGAAGTAAGATATTTTTTTTTTCATTACAGCTGAAAAGTGATCCTAAAGTGATAATTTTGTAGCACTTTTAAGGTAGAGTTTTTAAAGGACAAAATAAGTAACTTATTTCTCAAACTTCTCTTACAGGAGGAGATTACTATGACAGAAACCACGTTATTGTAAATCAACTTAACATCAGTGAATGTACACAGAAATGGGACTTTGAAATATTGTGAATGGACGTTCTTAAGATAAACAAATTTGAAAATATGTATTAAATTGTCTGAAAACACTTGAACTACTGAAGAGACATAAGATCTGCCCAAGACCGCCAAAGAATAAAAAACAGCTTATTTAAAGTTAACCAAACTGTTAATTTTTTACTTTTAATAGTATTGTTATTCATAAAATATTGCAGGGTAATTTATGCCAAATATTCTTAACAAGTTTGGATTATTGATAACCAAAACATAAAATGCAACTTTATAGATTATCACTTCACAGAACCGATGCATTGAAATATTAGAAATTTATACTATACTTTGATACAGTGACTCTAAATTGATTAAGAGAATGGATGAAATTGTCAATCCAGTTTGTATTCTAATGTAATAAATTCTATATAATTCTAATTAAAAGTGTTACAAGCATGTTAGAAATAACAAAAGGTCAAAAAAAGTGGTCTGTAATTGATCTCATTATTTATTTTTACAAATAGCCAGAATTGGCTAAGTGATGATAAATGATTAACTCTTTGCCTAGTATTTTCCCACATTATGCCAAATTTCTTGGTGTGGATTCAAAATTCCAGTGTCATAGGACAAGAGATTATAAAATACCTATTCTTCCTAGGACTGCTTCTTCTGGAAAACTGATAAAGGCCCTACAGTTGCTTACAAACAAACAAAATAGTTGGGAAATAGATGTCTTATCTGATGCGTCTCTGGGCCTAATGGTTTCTCCTTTGACACTATTGTTTAAATTTAGCAATTTGAATTGATAAATCTTGTCATTAACATCATGAAGGACTGTTACAGGAGGAAATTTACCAGTTTGTTTACCTACAAACTAAGGAAACATATACAACCATTTATTATACAACTTGTATTTATGCAGGTGTTTTTTTTTAAAGATCTTCCTTTATATGAGCTTCAAAATATCCTCAGTATCTAGTAAAAGAAACCTGGTCAAAATGGAATTCAGTTTAGGGGTTCTCTTTTTTCATCATCAAATTTTCTACTATCCATCATTTCATCTTCAATAGTATTTGAGTATGATTTAATTTAGTTTCTAGTATCATAACCAAAAATGTTTCTTGTAGTTTTTAGCCCCAGTTCAAAATAAAATACTGCAATATCCAAATATTCATAACTATTCAAGCCCAACCAAAGGCAGTGGTTGCAACTTATATTGATTTTTGTAACACAACATCCCTGGGTCTCTACCTCCTAACCAGATGTTGTTTTGCCACAAGTCCTACCAATCAAAGCAGCTGCCAAGTTCCAGATCCTAAAGTAAGTCTTGGTGTGTATGAAGCCAGGGAAAATATGAGGTACAATGCTGCTCAGCTGTGTGAGCTATAACTCTGTAGCATTTTATATTGTAAAATCATTTATTTACCTCCTGCATTTATTTTATGTAACCAAGATATTGATATTTTAAACTAAAGCACTTAATAGATGGATTTGTATGTATGCTAAAAACAAGCAATAGATATATTTGATAACACACCTTTTAAATAAATTGTTCTTTCCAGCTCATGTTATCTTTACTCCATTTCTGATAATCTGATTCATCAATGTTGTAGCTAAAGCACCAATCTTATGTCTGCTTTCTTGAAACTCATATTACTACATAAAGCTGTAATCCTAAAAATAATTCTAAGAAAGACTACATAAATTGTCAATTATTTCTGAGAAAATATCTGCAAGATTGTTCTTTTAACAAACCCCTGTAGATTATGGAAGCAAACGCTGTAATTAGGTTTTTTTCCTGGGTAAACAGGTTTAAAATCTTAACAATGAAGTGGTATCTATTCAAGAAATCATCATAAAATTAGCTTTGAAAGAAGCCTATCATAGTGCATCTTTAAGATACAGTCCAGTCTTGGTCTATTTGGGTTCTAGTTTCAACATGGCATTCTTTTCTGTTAATTCTTGGGAACAGATAAGCAACCAGGAATAAGAACCATCATGCTTTTTTAAAAGGCATTTGGGAACTGTTACAGGTTCATGCTCTATAAGGTTTCATGAAGTTTCATTTGCTGTTACTATATTTTAAAGATAATTTTCTCATTCTGTACTGTGCTAAAGTGAAATAATCCTTTAAAAATAGCACAAATGGCTTTTATAAAAGAGCACTTCCTATTTTTTAAAAAAAAGATCACAATGCCAGTTGATAAACTTTGCCTCCAAATGACTTCATATATGGGATCTGTAAGTAATTATTGATGTCATAAGTTGTACTATATGTTTCAAACCAACTTTGTCATTAAAGTAACATGCATATTGAAGAAAAGAGAAGATATGCTTGGAACTTGGCCTAAAATATATGTACACATTCAAAATTGCAGAGAGAATATTGTGAAAAGGATTCTACCCAATGAAAAAGCAATCAAACACACACCACCCATTTCCACATTGGTACCTGGGCTAAGAAGGAAAAGAAACTAAGAGCCATACATTTCACTCTTCTTCTCATGAGCATACATGGATTACATGCTGCTTCTGATATTCTGATAATCATGGACACAAAACAGGATGCTACACAAATTGTAGAATTATCATTTGAGGAAATTTATTATACTGCAAGATGTTTATTAGAAATGTCTTGACCTCATTCAAAGAACACACCATTAGTCATAATATCAGATGACTAAACAAAGGAAGCAAATTTAAGTAGCACAAATAAACAACTTTCTGTATAAACTCATCACCAACCCCAACTATATTTAGCACCTTCAGCGTGATCTCATTTTTCACATTAAGAAATCGGGCAGAGTCACATTGCAGATTCATATGCCTAAATTCATAACTATCAGGCATTTTGAAAAGAATCAGATGTTTCACAATCTTACTAAATGCCTAAGACTTTGTATGAGAGCCTTTTATGAATAATTTCTATGTAATATGCTTTGCTCGATTATCAAGCCTTTGTTCATTAAGGTGACTTACATTCATAGTAGATTCCTCTACACACACGAGGTTTCCTAACCGTGATGAGAACCTATCTTTAGATTACTTCAACAAGGCATTCAGTCCACAATGATATCACTAAGTTCTTTTTTTCTGCTTCTGAACCAAGATTAAGGTCCTTAACGCAAACAGTATCACAGCTCCATATTTGTTTCAGTGCATCCATGTGAGAGAAAGGAAATCGTAATCCATGTGCCTTCTTAAAGAAGAAAAATGCTTGTTAAAAAAATCAAGTAAAATTAAACATTAGTTACATATAAATTAATTTACAGAACAATACATACTCTGGCCTAATAATAACTATACATAATTGTGAGCATAGTGTTTCAGCTGGCTAAGGCTCATGCTGATTATAATTATTGTAGGAACCCAATCAAGGCGTCACACAAGTGGAAGAGAACTATATGACACGTGTTGTCCATACAGAGCACATTAAACCACAATTTTCTAAATAACAGTTTGAAGACATTGGGATCACAAACTGCATTAAGCCATAAATCAAGCTACAAAGACTAAATCCATATAATATACCAAATCAAAATCAAACCACATTATGGTTTAGGATACAGTATGCAGTCATAGATCTAATATAATTCTAGAAAACTATTTCAAATGAGGAGAAAATGTGCAACATACTTGCTGAATTTTAAGACAAAATGATGATATAATAACATGTTTATGAAAAAATGTTTTCCTGGAGTTTGGGTTTTTTTGTGGTTTTAACAACTAATTGAAAAGAAACTAAATTTCTTTCCCAACTGAAATTACTTACACAAACTAATAATCTTCCCAACTTTATTATTATGGTTTCATTTATTACATTTGCTCCTTATGCCAAAGAAGATTGGGTAGCATATGGTGTTTTCCCATTTCAATTAAGAAAAAAAATTAAGATCCAAAGATATGACTGACCGAGGCTTCTGAGAATATTTCACTGGTGATTAGGAATTTGACAATAAAGTTTTCCAATCAAATGAAAACTGCTATAATATATAAGAATCAGCATATATTGATACATCAATGTACATCAATGTACAAAAAACAAAACCATACCCCTAAATATTCAAGCCTGAAATAAGAGTTATTACTTCTGTTCTCATGCTCTAAAAAAGAGGCAGGGAAGTTATGTTTCATATCCCATCAATTAACAGGACACCATGTTGTGTGCTTTATTTGGTCGTACCACTCACCCTCTGGAACTTCCTGAGATTAGATTGCTCCCAAGTTTGCTGCCCTTTCAAAAGCACTGAAAGTTTGGTTGTTTGACCAGGCACAGGATGCAGGACCTTAATGAGTTCAGGGTGATTTGTCATTGCTTTGTAGTTTCTATCCTTGGCAGCCATCTCTTTTTTTCTCTCCGATTAAACATAGTGCTTTATAATTATTTTTATTCTTCCAATTATATATTTTCTTTTTCTCTGGCAAAAGGGGTGGCCATATAAATCAAAATATATAAACAAAAGTTTTCTTCCTGAGAACATGTATTCACATGTAACTTAAAGGTGCATTTATGGATTACATTTATCTACAAAAATTATGAAGAGGAATCCAAGCAATTTCAAAAATGAAGGAAAACAAACTATATATGTAAAAAGACAAATGTACAGTTAGTTCTCGACTTACAACCATTCATTTATCGATTGTTCAAAGATACAATGGCACAGAAAAAAGTGATTTATAACTGAAACTCAAACTTACAACCATCATAGCATCCTCCCATGATCAAAATTCAGGTGCTTGGCAATGGGCATGTATTTATGACAGCTGCACTGTGCCAGGGTCACACGATTACCATTTGCAACCTTACCAGCCAGCTACTGACAAGCAGAGTCAATGTGGGAAGCTAGATTCATTTGATGATTGCATTCACTTAACAAATGTAGTGATTTGCTTAACAACCATGAAAGAAAAGGTCATAAAATTGGGCATGATTCACTTAATAAGTGAATTGTTTAGCAACAAAAATTCTGGTCTCAACTGTGGTTATAAATTGAGGACTAACTGTACTCCTGACAACTACAGAAGCGAAAATATAGACAATACCATTTGAGAAGAGATATTTAGGATTTAAAAATAATAAAATACGGACTGTGGCACCATAAGTTCTGCTAAACAGAAAAAAACCAACCTCTGCTATTTCTTCCTCGTTCATATTCTCATCCCCCATCATATGGATCTGCCTTTTATTCTTTAAGCAGTGATAAACAAAAACCATTTCTCTGACTGAATCATTCTGAAAAACCATAAGAAATATGTTTTTTATACATTAGCCAGCTAGTGCACAATGTAAACGCATTTTTATACAATCATTCCTTCTCTTCATGGCTGGGTGAATAACTTTCATTTATCATTTGTAGCGATACTTAAATTATGCTCAGTATTATTTTTTATAAATTTAATGAGATTTCTGACCTCAGCTCATATTTCAAGTTTACACTGTATAGCCTTTTAACCTTCTTAAATACTAGCACTTTCTATTTATGGAACAGAGCAACAGTATTACTATAATACAATTATACAGCTCAATTAGATGATCTTGGCCATAACTATGCACGCTAAGAACAGCATGCTGACCACAGAGATGGCCTCATAGAAAAACACATTTCTGTGAGCCTTCCTCCTCTGTACTCACCAGAAGATCTTGTTCTAATTCTGTTGTAATTATTGTGTAGTCTTTAAACCTTAACCTGATTGTGCTGTCTACTTTTGGTGGCGCTCCATCTAAAAAAGAAAGAACAGCCATATTATTTGGAAGAGAAACGCTCCTAGGCAACATTAACTTCTTGTCACAAACTAAGAAAAGCAGCTGCAGCCACTACAGAGACTGATAATAGCTTTTTCAGGTGTCTGCCTGGATGTGTAGTACAGACTCAAGAGGCTGCTAATGCAATCTTCTGCAAATCCCCTTAATAAATATAAATTGAAACATGGGTGGGTTTTTTTAAATATAGTAACTGTGTTGCCTCTTTAAATATGAATTTTTGCAAGCTACTTCCATGTGGTTAATTTTTAAATATTTTGTAATTATGATTACAATAAAAGTTGTCCCCTTATTTTTTGCAAAAGATATCCATAGAGAATTTAAATCTTACCTGGAGTGAGAAAATCCAAATTAGTTCCAATAAATGGAGGTAATCTGCTCGTAATAAAATCTTTTTTCATATAGGATGATCTCAGTTTCCTCCCGTTTTCCAAATGGCCTTCAAGGCGTTTCAGGAAGCTACTTAACTGCTTGGATGAATCAGATAAATCCATTTTCTAAACAAAAAGACAAGAATAATTTGCTAACAACCTGAAATGAGAACTTAATTATTTTAGAGGCCACTCATATAATGATAAAGGACACTTGTGAATGCTTTATATTAGCAACTGTTGTCAGCTACATACATTCAAGAACACAATGTTTTTAAAAAAATGAAAATGTACATTTCAGATTCAGTTTTAGATTATTTCTAAGTTTTAAATTTTTGTAAGAAATATATAATTGTTCTATGATCCTACCATAAGCTGACAAAGCAGCATGAAAAATATCACATTAGAAATATGGAGGACTAATTAACATACTGTTTTCACATAATGGTATTTAAAAATAAAAACGTTTGTAAGATCTTTTGCTAAGGCTCACAGTTCCTACGATAGCATCATGGAACTCTTAGTGGTGATTAAAAGGAATTATTTTACAATTAACACTGGCTACAAAATTTGCTTCTGGAAGCAAACAAACAAATTATTTTTCCTTTAACCTCGTAGCTTTACCATTAATAATTGCCTTGGAATGTTCTTTCGAAACTCAGCATCTTCTTTTGCTATATCTAAAAGAAGTCCAGGAACCATGTCCAGTAAGTAATCTCTCCAAGAGCTGGCATGCACAAAACAAATTAAAGTTATTAAGAACAAATAAGATATTAACAATCTATTGAAATGTTTCTTATTGAGGGTAAAATGTACATAAATTGGCCAAAATAACAAAGCTCAGAACCTCATACTATACATCCAGATTTTCAGAGAAGTCCCACTGGCATCAGTGAGGACTCAGTTTTACCAGGGTGCTTGGACTGTATCAGATAGCATGTTTTGGAGAAGGGATGATACTGAACCTGTGGTTCACAGCACTGTCCGAGATCCATCTCTACCTTGTACTCAAGGTCTTGAGCACCTTTGTGCTTTTTAGATTCCTGATTTTATACACAAACCTACACATAATAGAGCAATCCCTGCACATAACAGCAAAACATGCCAAATTTTGTTTTTAAAACTGTTCTGGTATGACTGAAGTATCAACGTCTATTTTCAGTAAAATCATCAACCAAATTATACTAGAAATATAATACAAGCTGCTTACTTGTTCTGATACGTGCTAATGGTAATATGAGTAGAATGAGATATCCCAAGAGAGGTGTCAGCTTGATGAATTGTTCCTCTTGGAAAATACAGCATGTCTCCTGGCTGAAAGTAAATGCAAGCATGATAGTTACAATAGGAATTATAAGCGCTTATGCCCAAGTTGCTATGTTTGCCTACCTACTGTCAGTAACAAAACAGTGAGACAGGCTCTCATTTCATGCAGAGCTGCATTGGAATAAAAGCAGATTTCAAATTCTACATCTTAACTATATTGGGCATACAGAACAGATATTTCTTCCTTTTACATGCTTTTTTAATTTGTTTGAAATTAGGAAATCCTCTGAGCAGCTGTGGCAGAGAAAGGAAAAAGCACAGTAATGGGATATGCTGTTACATGAGCACAAATGTATTCTGAAAACATTAAGTCTATCCTCCTTTTATGGCTTAAGAATAAAAATATATTTTGCATATGCTACCTTTAATATGAAATCATGAGTTGGCGTTCCAATTCTCTCTTCAGGTTCAGCATTGTATTCTTGAGCTAGATGTACAGTTGGGCGGTACAGTCGCCAGTGTTTCTCTCCTTCAAGTTGTAAGATAAACACCTAGGAGTGCCATGTCAATACGCATCAGAACACCCTACAGCAAACTGTACTTTTACCTATTCTTTCTAAAGAATACATATTTATGGAAGCCAAATTCCACATACACTATTTTAATAGAGATAGCAAGAATTTTTTTATTTAAAGCAAAATGTGCTTGTAGACATACGCTCAGCATCTATTATCAGTTTTTATCATGATTATCCAATTTACTACAACTTCCATATTTTTCAGTCCATAGCATATGTGACAACTCTCCTAAAATTTCTGTTCTTGAAAATACTTGTGAGCAGAAAATGTACAGGCAAGTAAGGATTTATTTACCTCAACATCATCATAGTGTGGAGGTAGGCCTTGGGATCCAGGAGGAGTGATGTAAACATTAGATCCAACCAATGAGCCAAAGTAACATTCCAGTTTTTCTTGTATCCTCCAGAGCTCATCCTTATTTTAATACAAAATAAATAACTTTAACAATGGAAAAGCAACTATCTTTTGACATACAAATCTGTATTGATATCAGTGTTGCATTCTAGTATTCCAAATATGGTAAGATCTGCATAAGACAAAAATTGTGTATTACTCAGGAAAAGGGAGCCTAAATAAAGCTCACTAATACCTGTATTAACTGAGATAAATCGATGTTCAAACAAGCAAAAATAGTAAACTTTATCTTCTTTAGCAAACGTCTATGTAGGTTGTTTTCAGGACCTTAGCAGTACAAAACGCTTCTAACATTTAAATGTACCCTGCCAAGGCTTGGTGAGGCTTGTACCCTGCCAAGGCTAACTCCATTTGGGTAGAAAAAAAGCAAGGGACAGCAATTGAGTGTGGTTTAAAAAAGGAAAGTCCTAATACAATTATATTAAGTTATGTTAGGAGGAAGCCTAAGATCTGCGTATGATAAGATTACTTGTGAGAAAAGATTAAGCAGCAAATTATTCCAGCAAAATCAGATAATAGCTATAGACTGTTGAATGCCTTTGGAATAGAAGGAAAAATGTAACCAGCTGGGCACAATAGAGAGGATCACTCCACACTGTGTTACATGATGGATCCCAAGGACTGAAACAATGATATCATAGCTACTTCAGCTCTACTAGAAACGAATTAAGGCTTTAAATAGAGGCTATAATTTTGAACTTTTATTTAACCAGTCCTACAACTCAAATAGGTTCTCATTCATTAAGTGCTGGTTTTACCTCTGCATTATAATTTCTGAAAGTTACAAATTTCCTGCAAGACTGATACCCTGTGCATGCATGATACTGCAGCCTCCTTCCTCTAACCCCAAGTTGGTGCCAAGCGATGGCCCCCTTTCCTTGGTTTCCCTATACAATGAAGGATGCTGGGGCATCCTTCATGAAGCTTCCCTGCACTCACACAAGCCCACGGCCTCTTTCCTTCAGTCTCTCTGTGCTCAGACCCACGCATGGCCTCTCTGCACTTGTTGCAGCACTATGACCTTCTTCCCTCAACCCGCCTGGGCTTGCCCGGGCTCATGGTCTCTTTCCCTTTGCCATGGCGCCTATGTTGTGCCTCCCAGGGACTCTCCCACCACCCATGGCACCCTCATGAGTTAACTAAGACTCCTGCTGCTTAACAATCCATTTGTCTTGGGGTTATGATGGCAACTAGAACTGCTGGGATTGTTGTCATTAAGTGATAAATTCATGTAATGTCGCACTTTACATTACTTAGAAACACCAATCTGGGTTCCAGTTGACATCATAACCCAAAGATTACCTGTAATGTGAAATGATAGTTTCAGTAATACATATAAACAGTAAGTATGTAGCCGCCCAGAGTTACCTTGAGGTAAGATGGCAGCCTACACATTTTATAAATACATAAATGTATTTAAAACTAAAAAATACAAAACAGAAAAACTAAAAAATACAAACTAGAAAAAAATACATAACAGAAAAACTAAAAAATAGAAAAAAAGTAAAAATAAAAATAAAAACTAATGCTAAATAGAAAAATTCTGTTATCTGTGGGATTTTTTTCTTTCAGTTTAAAAACATTAACCTAAAGCAAAGAGTGGGCACACATCATGCAATGGTTTTCTTCCTAAATTCATTAGTTCTGAGTCAAAGTCGAGAAGCATAAAAGCAGCCACAAAATGCAAACAAATTGTTTATTTACCTTAAATCTCTGTGGCTGATGAAATTGTATTGTAGCCTTTTTCTGATCAAAATCTTTCTTCAGCTGTGCATAGGTTACTTTTCCATCTTTATTAAAAATATTTTTTTTGCCATTCGTACATCTACACGTATTGATGTCTTTTCCATAATACAAGCCTGGTTTGACTAGGTCTTTCAAGTCAGTGAACTGAAAGAGAGACTGATAATATGATGCCATGGAGGAGTCATCTCTCTGAATCAACAGTGGTTTCTGTTCCCAATATTCTCTAAAAAAATCATCTTCTTTGATAGGAGCAATCAAACTCTCAAATAAGCTCTCTGGATTGTCATATTTACAAAGCAAAGGACCGACTGCTTCTGTTTTTGCTTGCTTGCTTGGCAAATCTGGTTCCTTCTCTATTCTAGCTCGTCTTCCTCCTTTCTTGGGCATGATGCTATACAAGAAACAAACACCTGACTTTATACATATTTCAACAAAACACATCCAACAAGTACATTCTAATTTGATTTTCCATGTACATAGGATGACATAGCATGATGTACTGAAACCAGTGGATTTTATTTCTGTGCAAATTTGCTTAGGATCAGAAAGCATGGTCGGCACTGCTAGATTCAATTTCAAGCAGTTAGATCCTGTTCAGCTTTTTGCTTTATACCTTGTTGTTCTTTTAAATTACCAAAGGGGCTTATAAGGTTTAAACCCAAATTATAAAGTTTAGAACATATCAACATCTGTAAAAACCAGTTAGTCCCTCCAAGAAATCTTAAGAGGATCACACCAATTCACTTATCACCAGAAATCCCAACGTTGCAATTTTGAAAACCCCGCAACGAATCTAAACTTATGTCATCCAAGGTACTAACAGAGGTGATGACGGGTCACAGTATGAAACGTACTTCTTTGGAATGATTTTCCACAGAGAAAAAAGCTTGCAGAACAATATGTAATCATTATCATCATTACACTGCTCCTACCACCAACGGAAGTGTATAGAAACAATTTTTTTAAAAATGCAGAAAACATCACAAAATACAGAGAGAACAGATGCTTTCGAGCATAAAAGCATATAAAAGAAGAAACAGGGCAGTAACATAAAGCTTCAAAAGCCCACTTGAGTAAAATTGTTTTGAGAGCCTTGAGAAAGTGCCAGGAACACCTCCCAACCCTTTAGCTAGCATTGCTTTTGTGCCCACGATTCCCTCATTTACCCAGTGGATAGGACCTTCAACTCCCTCAAGATTACCTAATATGGTCAGCAAAATCATTCTGGGAGAAATGGTCCTTAATGCAGCACAAAGCCATGTTATAAAGGGCTTTATAAGTAATAACCAATATTTTTCATTTGGCCTACAGGTCTACCTGTACAGAAACCAAAGAATTGGAATGTGTATATAATTGTACATACTAGTCAGTCCTGTTTAGACTTCCAACAAGGCATCGGAGAAAACAGGAGAACCCCTGCTGTTTAATCTCAGGAAGAAAGCAGAATACATCAACTTAATTCTGTATTAACAGTACCTGAAATGACAACCCTGGGGTATTAACTTTACATGGAACCATTTTTGATTGGAAGCAACCCAGAGTTAGTTGTAAGATGGTAGGCTATATAAATATTTTACATAAATAAATGAATTGTTTTCTTTATTACAAGGTCTAGAAAATAACAAAGAAATATAAACACTGTTATTGTTCATTATATACAAGTTCCATGTATTTGTCAGTTTCAACCATCTTCTTACAAATCCCTCTGAAAAATATGTGGTTCCCAACAATTATTCAGTTTCTATAGCCCCAGTGTACAGGTCCTTATTAGTTGCATAATCATGGCAGAGGCTGTATCCTTCCTTCTGGGTTTTTGCTGCCCTCTTTTCCAATCTGTTTATTTCATAGCAGAAGATGCCATATGGAATGGAGGATGAGGACTCCAGATGGCTGGTGACAATCCTGAAGAGATCCAGCAGTAAAAACAAAAAACCAATTATGGCACTTGTACAGATCAGAAAATCAGCATCCGGCAACGACTCAGATGCAACATAAGCAGCGCAGAGTTTGGCAACTGGGATCAAATTCCAGTGTTGTTTTATGATGGTTCAAGAAGTGGCTATGGCTTTAATCCAGTAGTAAAGAAAGACAGGCTCACTGCAGCTACATCCAGTCCACATAAGCCTAAGTGCTGTTTTCTTTAATAGTGAAATCTAGTCTCTTCTCCATGAGTTTGTGACCAGCGTGCTGTCTTGATTGAAAATGGAGCAAGTTCATGCATCGGGAAAGAAAGTACACACATCTTCACTGCCACACCCCTTTATGGGGATAAGAAAAATAAATAAATGTTCTGATACCATTTCAAAATAGCATGTAGGTCAGACAAGATGATCAATAAGCAAGGAAAAAAAGGAAAGTGTGTTTATGTATGGCTTTCCACTTTTTTCCCCTTGCTTGTTGATCATCTTGCCTGCCCTACATGCTATTTTGAAATAGTATCAGAACATATTTTTTTCTTATCCCCATAAAGAGGTGTGGTCATTGGGGGGGGGGGGGATTGTACTTTATTTACTGATGCAGGAACTTGTTGCATTTTAAACC
>JANHFL010007365.1:0-10611 GCA_032468155.1 Oxyrhabdium leporinum
GATCCTGGGAATCCATCTCCATTCAACCGGCAGGCATTTTCAGAGGCTGAAGTTCCCAGGGTGAGTGTGGAAAGCGGGAGGGACCATGGTGGGGGGCAGCTAGCTAGGCCCCGTGGGGACGCAGTACCGAGTGGGAAGCAAAGCAAGCAGCGGCAGGCAAGCTCCAGGGACCGTGTGGGGGGGCAGCTAGCTAGGCCACGCGGGGATGCAGCGCTGGGTGGGAAGTGAAGCAAGCGGCAGCAGGCAAACTCCGGGGACCATGGGGGCAGCTAGCTAAGCCGCATGGGGACTCAGCGCTGGGTGGGAAGCGAAGCAAGTGGCAGTGGTGGCAGTTAAGCTCCGGGGACTGTGAGGGGGCAGCTAGCTAGGCCACATAGGGATGCAGTGCTGGGTGGGAAGCGAAGCTAGTGGCGGCAGCAGGCAAGCTCTGGGGACCGTGGGGGGTGGTGGCAGCTAGCTAAGAGGCCACGTGGAGACGCAGCGCCGGGTGGGGACAGGGAGGCAAGTGGTAGCAGCGGCTTACTTACGCAGGCAAGCAGGCAGGCTGATCAGGAGCAGTTGGAAACCTAACCTAAGCATAATCCTAAATTTAACTCTTCTTGGTGGTTGTTTAATTGTAGTATAGGTAGTCCCGCACTTATGACTGTAATGAAGACTGCCCATCCTGCGACCGACCTGATTTTACAGCCTTTTTGTGGCAGTTCCTAAGCAAATGCAGCAGTTGTAAAATGAACACCCTGGTCCTTAAGTGAACAAAAGCTTCACTATGGATATAGTTTTGCCAAAAAATGAAAGTACTGTAAGTACTGCTACCATGTTTCCCCAAAAATAAGATTGGGTTTATATTAATTTTTGCTCCAAAAGAGGTATTAGGGATTATTTTTGGAGAAATATGGCACCAAATGCATCCGTCTGGCTGATGACCTTAACTGGGGCTTATTTTGGGGATAGGGTTTATATTGCAAGCATCCTGAAAAATCATGCTAGGACTTATTTTCTGGTTGGTGCTTATGTTTGTGGAAACATGGTAGCTTTTGACAAAAACTGTTATAAAAGATGGATTGGGCTGTAAATGCAGCCGGATTGCAGAGTGCTCGAAGTTTAGCCACCAGATTGCGGGGGAGATGGGTGTTGACAATCAGAATTTTGAATATGGATTGTAAGTAACCTTCAGGTTGGTCTGTTGCAACTCTGAATGGTTGCTAAGCAACCAATTGTAAGCCAAGGACTATCTGTAAAGACAAATCTTCCTTGAACTTGAATCTTGAAAACATCCATAGTTTTCTTAGTAGGGGTTTGACGTTGCTTTCTTCTACTATTGTATTTTATTGTATATCTATTGTATTTTTCATTGTACTAGTATATAAGTCTTTAATCTGGAACATACAATTTAAAGATTCCCACTGGCTTATAGAGACCATAAAACCAAGCAAACTGTCTGTGAAATAAAATAGCCATTAAAGCAATAAAACAATAGCCAAATATAAAATTACAGACAATAAAAACATTAAGATAGCATGATAAAATAAGGCGATTTCCCAAAACAATTCAATATTTAAAAGTTTACCAAACTTCAGGAAAAAGGGGGCTAGCCTGATGTTTTCTGTTTCTGTTTGATCTTCATGGAGAGTAGTACAGCAATGGTGGTTCTGTGTTATTATAGTAACTCACAAAGCATAGAATATGTTATCTTTAGATCTATCTTATCTTAGATTGGGCAATCTTTTAAAATGGGGTTTTCTAAAATACTTAGGTTGAGTTTACATATTGTCTTAACCCATTACCTAAATTTACAAACAGTTGCTGCTATACCTAAGTGACTCTTGATGATAACTCTGTGATATATCTCCCACCTGGCTAAATGGAAGATGCAGTAGATATCATCAGATGGAATTCGGGGCTCTGGGGGATTGTGGGGGACAAAACTAGCTGAAACTGAATCCCAGCAAATCAGAAACATTTGTTCAGAAACCATTTGGTTCGGTGTTGACTACAGTGCTTGCTCTGAATGGGATCATGCTGCCTTTGAAGGAACGAGTCTGAGATTTGGGGATTCTGTTGGATTCCAAGGTTCTGCTCAATGAACAGATGGAGGCCATCATGGGATCCTTGTCCAAGATTCTGTTGAGCCAATTGCGGCTCTTTTTGGATCCCAGTGAATGTTACTCGTACCCTCATCCTAACTACCGTGTGCTTTACTTAGGGCTATTTTTAAAGATGTCCCAGAAGCAAAACGCACCAGCTCAGTTCCATGCCAGTTTATTTGACTACAATTCAAATCTCAGGTTCAGGATATTTGTGAATCTGCCCATCCTGTGCATTCAACCCAAGGATAGAATGCTCCAGATATTTCACCTAGGACTATAAGGGAAAACACTATTGTCTTTTCCCTAAAATCTGGATGACTGCAGTGCCAACATTTAAATGGTTGGTGAAGACCACATTCTTCTGCCAAGCATTTGTGTCTTAAAATATGACCTTGCTTTTAAGTTTTTGGTCTGGCTTGACATCTTATTTTAATGTGAATGTTAAGCTAATTTTAATAAATAGTTTAATTGAGCATAGTTTTAAAGGATTGCTTGAGGTTTATAATTTTGTGATTTGCCTGGAGTCTTGTGGAAAGGAAATGGGACGGGAGTAGGATATCAATTGCATTATCTCTCCAGCTTTTTTTATATGGGAAATCTCAGGACATTCTTCATTTCCTTCTAAATTAGCTTTCCTACTGAGTCTTATTAATCTGGAATGTCTGTACTATTAATTTCAATGGATGGTACCAATTCAATGTTGTGAACAGAGGCAGCCTTAGAAACAAAATACTTCATGTAATGCATGGCTTGTAATCTCCCCAAAGGAGGTAAAGTGGGTGTTTTATGGGGATGTAAATAGCGGTTACAGAGTGATGGTTCAAAGCAACCCCCAAGTGAGAGTGCAATGGATACTAACCATCTCTTTAAACAGTATTATGGGAAGATGGATGGAGATAGTAAGGAATACAGCAGTTGTAGTGATCAGCAAAGGAAATATGGCAGGAGACAGGGAGGAAGCCGATCCTAAGAAACAAAGTTTGGAAATGTTAGGTTAATACCTAATTCCACTCTCCAATCTCAGCTAATCAACTAGATAACACAGCTCCAACAGATGATTCTGAATGCCTGAATGTCTATGTAATGGTGTGTGGGGAAGACCTTGGGGAATGGGGTAAAGAGATGCTGCCTAGGGAATGATCTGATAAGAGACAGATGAGCCCTCAGCTGCATAGTGGATGGAGCAAGAGGCTTGGAAGGGATCCCACCCCTTAAATGTGCAAAGATGACAGCAGGAAAATTTTACTTTCAGACTAGCAAGATTCTTTGTAAGTAGCTTTACAATGAAATATAAATCATTTATCTGGTTGTGTTTCCTGTCTGGTCTGCCTGGTAAGGTTAATACTCTGCCTATAATAAAAAAAGATCTCCCAATTTGATCTTGGATCTGCTTTTGTACCTGTCCTGCAAATTCTAATTCAGCCAGCAACCCAAATTTCAGAAAGCAACTGGATTGGGGCATTATTTGCGAGGTTGTAAGGCCTCAGTTAGAGTCTTAGACTCTCCAAAAGAAGCTTGTTTTATATATTTATGTATCTATGCTGTGTATATTTATTGATTGGTTGGTATTTTTAAAACTTTCCTTTCCAGCAACAGGAATATAAAGACAACTAACTTATACAAAGCTGTTTTCAAAGCTGAGCACAATAGTTTCCACGCAAAGCTGGCACAGAACACATTCTTGTTTTTGAACAAGAATGAGATGTAGATCTGTTTTTGCTTCAGAAACTGACACAGATTAACTTAGGTGGGAAGCGACTGCTGTGAAGAAGAACAACTGAGAGAAACACGTGCCATCTGGAGAGGAACTGTGAGAAGAGTCAAAGAAAGAGATATGAAAGGCCTACTGGTTTGCCTGCTTTCAGCCCACAATCTGTGCAGGTGGTGACTCTAGTCTCAGAACTTGGCTGAAAAGACAAGCATCTGGAAAAGCTGGCAAACAAATCAAAATCTGTAACTAGGAGACCTTGTGCTCCTATCTCCCACCTGTGTTCTTTTGTTTTCAAAATTGGATTCTGTCTTCCATTTTGTGCAAAAACAAGAAAGTTCCATGCTCAAAGCTGTGAATCTAGTCATCTGCACTCAGACTTTATCAAGTGCTTGAGGGCAAAAGGATAATTCCTTTCTTACAGAAGTGGACTCAACGTTCAGACTTGGTTAGCTTGTTGAAAGAAAACTCAAGTCCTCCCTTCACACATTTACCTTTTGTCTGAAGTGGTGTAGGGTTTCCTGCAAGGTATTAGACTAAAAGACCTCCAAGGTCCCTTCCAACTCTGTAATTCTATTCTAATCTGTTGATTCTCCTGGATTAAATAAAGGCTGATATTACAATGTTGTTCCTGCACCATCAAGCAAAAGTATCAAAGGAAAAAGACAGAAAATGGTCTATGGGACAAGACTTGTCAACTTGTTGCTCCAAAGCACATTTGTGACAATATGCTTAACTTCTGAAAAGAAAAGCATATTATATCCCAAGTAATAAAACAAATAAGTTACCAGAAAAACAAAGAGAATGATGAGGAAAAGAATAAGGAATGTCAGGGCTGTAAGGAATGTTCCCATGTACTCCTCTTTTCAGGAAGGAGCAATGAACCTGAGAGAATATTGGAAAGAGTTCAGGAGAAAAAAAATGTTCTACTTTTTTACATCAAGGGAGGTGGAAGTAGAGTGGATAGAAACTGGAGGTGCTTGGCATCAGCACTTTCTGTATTCTCACTTAATTTGTGAAGTCACAATTCCCTCCGCCCTAAAGTTATAAGAATCAGTGAGAAACAAGCAAATTACAATGCAAAACCCCACAATCTCTATCAGGGAAATATACATCTCATCACACATCACCTTTGCAAGTCTTCTATTCCATGTTCAAGGGGAAATCCTGATTACAAGTAGCTTCTGAAGCATGAAAAATTATAGTTCCACTTCTTTCTACATTGCTAAGACCCCACCTCTCTGCAGGTTTGGCCCAAGGCTTTAAAAGATGCAGAGAAACTGGAAAGCAAGGTTCATGGGAAAGCAATGCAGATAAATCAGGAAACTAGAAATTCTGCTCTATAAAAACAAATTGAAGAGACTGGAAATTTTAAGCTTGAGAAGACAAGGCAGAGGGTCTATGACAGAATTTTTAAAATATGGTGTCAGTAGAAGCCCAATAGTGGAATCAAAAACCTAGTGAGATGATGCCTGGCTCTGTTTAAGCAAAGTCAGGATTAAAAGTTCTTTACTTTGAATCCTACACTAAGCAGAGTGTTGGATTCAAAGATCTTCTAACTTTTTGACTCTATAATTCTATTCTTTTTTTTCCTTTTTTTACAATCCTGTAATCCCTTTTAACAGGGTGGAGTCGAGGTTACTATATGGAGCTGAGCATTTATTGGCTGGATGCCCTTCCTAATGCCTATGCGGAATTTGTAGCAGATATTGTCTCTTTACACTCTGACAGAGAAACATCTGTCACTGCCTAGGATTGAACTCTTACCTTTTTGAGTAAGAGGTGAGCATCTTCACCTTTAGGCCACCGCATCGCTCCTATAATTCTATTCTGTGGTTCTATATTATTCATATGATTTCTTACTTCATTGAGAAGGATCCAGATGACAGTTGAGATGGGTCACAGAAGTCCTTAAAACGATGTATGTAGCAGCTGTTCCATGTCGTATGGCTCCAGTTAATATATTTTTTTCACAACAAAAGCTGTGCCATGGATAACATCAGCATGGTTTGTGCGTATTTGTAAATGAATACAGCAATGTTGTGGGGCAAAAAGGTACCTGTAATCTATAAGTATTGATTTTTATGACTTTGTATTTCAAGGAGCCAACAGAGAAGAATAATTTAAGATGCATCCATGCTGAGGCCTTCTTTAGATATTATTACTGTGATGTCAGAAACTTCTTCCTAGAAGCGTTGGTCCAGTCATTTTCTGCAAGAAAAACCATCCATTCTGTACAATAAGAACAGGTGATCTATGGGTTGCAAAAGGCAGAGAGCAGCTGTTTGGCAGCCAAAAAAAAAAAAAGGAATTTCCAAAAAAGTGACAAAGCAGTAGGAATTTGCACTGCTGTTTTGCTGTTGTTAGCATTGTATTGATATTTTAAATCTCAAAATAGGCATAAATCATTCAAACAGTTGACACCCCATTTTTGAAAAGTTAAAAAAAAACAGAATCTGGAAAATTCTTATCCTTCCTTATTACTTGATATCCACTTTTGCTATATAGACAAACAGATTATCTTTAAACATGCTTGTCAATCACCAATGGTGGAACCAAGATTGAGGTGGTACAAGTGTCCAGGTTCTTGTTGATCTCTTAGCAACCGCTCAGCAATCGCAACTATCAATCATGACATCCCTCTGGACCGATTATAGTTTCTAGGAATCGGAGGAATGGGTTTGTGATGATGTGTGATGACCTGGGACAAGGCACAAAGATCACACAGCCAGTTGAAAGTTCAAACTCCCCTTTAATGCTCCAAATTTCCCCCTAAACGCTCCCATGTTCACGGCAAGTCCCAGAGCAAAGTGCACACATACACACACACGGCAGCCTCTGGCTGCACCCAGTCCAGCAAAACAAAGGAACAGGGAAATGAGTCCATGAAACAAGGAACAAACAATGAGTCCACAAAGTAGGGAACAAGGTACTGAGTCCATGAAGCAAGGAAGAAGCAAGCAGTCCTGCAAACTCCTCCCTGCTAACAAGCTGTCCCAAGCCTGAGGGGCCCTGGGCTGCCTCCAGCTACCCTTCCCCACATTCCTCCGAAGTCAAAGAAGCCACCCCCTCGATCTCTGTTGGCTCCAGCTCTGGCTCGTCCTTCTCCGCAGAGTCAGGCTCTGACGGGGGCATGAAATGATGCTTCACCTTTTTCCATGGCTGGTTGCAGTCAGTGCTGCTATAAAGGAGAGGTTGAACCAGCTGCCTCTGATTTGTGGGGTGCTACATGGCTTCCTTTTCCTTCTGTTTAACATTTGCGTGAAGTTACTAGGTGAAATTATCTGCCAACCCCATGATTGTGTATTATCACTCTGCAGGGACCACAAGGAAGGCCTTTACCCAGATTCGCCTGGTATGTCAAAATGTGTGTTTTCCTTGGAGTTTCTTCTCATGATTATTCATCCTCTTCTGTGGAAAATTGCAATATACTGTACTTGTGGTTCGTTCAGCAATCCTTCAGTTAGAATGGTACTGAAAAAAAGTGATTCACAACCAGTCCTTGTACTTACAACCACTACAGCATCTTCATGGTCATCTGATCAAAATTTGGGCCAGCATGTATTTATGATGGCATCTGGGGTCATGTGCTCACCATTTGTGACCTTTCCAACTGGCTTCTGACAAGCACATTCAATGGGAGAAGCCGGATGCACTTATCCACCACGTGATTCACTTAACAGCTGCAGTGTTATACTTAACAACCGTGGCAAAAAAAAAAGGTAATAAAAACAAGTGCAGCTCACACAACAACAGCTTTGCTTAGCAATGGGAAGTTGTGGTTGTAAGTCAAGGATTACCTGCAGTAAGATCAAACAAGAGCGAACACACCCTAGTTCCCACTTTTAAAGAGTGCCATCGGATTTCCAGGAGAAACGCTTTCTCTCTTGTGGCTCAGATGTTCAAATAGCTCCCACCCATTAAATGGATCTGGAGACCTGGCTTGCCCCCAACCCCCCCCCCCCAGGCTTTACCTCAGGTGAAATAATGAATGTTGGTATTTTTTTAATCTACGTATAGCAATAGCACCTAGACTTACAGTAGATACCACTCCACAATGCTTTACAGCACTCTGTGAGTGGTTTACAAAGTCAGCATATTGCCGCAACAATCTGGATCCTCATATTACTGACCTCGGAAGGATGGAAGGATGAGTCCACCTTGTACTGGTGAGGATGACATTCCTGGCTGTGGGCAGAGTTAGCTTGCAATATTGCATTCTTAACCACTGCACCACCACAGCTCCAAGTGTATTGCCTTCATTTGTGTGTTTTATTGTACTGTATAGGGTTTAATCTGTAAATTGCTCAGAGTAATTGTGAATTGAGCAGTTTATAGATTTGACTTATAAGTAACTAAATCACAGTAGTGGAGCGTGGAAAGAGCCAGAGGTTAAATGGAGTACTGGATTTTAGTTATTGAATAACAATCTTGGGATGTTAACCAATGTTATCACTTGCTAGCAATTATTCTGTCTCCAATCTTGTCAATCTCCCAAACGCCCAAGGCCTTTAGGGAGTCTACGCTCTCTTGTTTAAGGATAGTTACTTGGCAGAGTTGCTTTCTTTACTGTAGCTCCTGGAGTGTGGAATGCTCACCCCAACTTCAGAATTTTAGCTGCCTTTTAAAAACTCACTTTTTCAACAGGCTCTTTTCAGTCACCCTACTCTGAATCTTACAGAACAACAATTTCCCCATATTCATTTTTTCCCCCTGTATTTTATGACTTTGCATTTGGTTTTGGTCTACAAGACATCCAAGGTCCCCAACTCTGTTATTCTATCTGTTAAAACCAGGTCTTTAATATTAAAGATATTTAATATCTTTAGTATCTCACCATCTAAAAAAAGGGGGAGGGGCTCCCCTGGATGTTAAAGAAGAAGCAAAAAATAATAATAATCCTGAAACGTGCCAAGGTAAAATAAAGCCCGGATCTGCCAGGAATTTGTCTTCCATTATTTCATTTATCCTTAGTACAGAATGAAAGAAACATTAAACTTTCCAGAGCTTCTTCCTATTTTGTATCCAAGTTGGATGGTCCAATTTGTCACTGAAATTCGCTGATGTGTCTTGCTAGTAAAATTCAGCAGGCATGGTTTCCAGACAATTTAACAAGTTATGTAAGGCAATGATATTTTGAACGTTTTTGACATCGTAAAGCTATATAGTACAGGGAGTCCTCGACTTACAACAGTTCGTTTAGTGACTGTTCAAAGTTACAACGGCACTGAAAAAAATTGACTTATGACCATTTTTCAAAGTTACGACCTCTGCAGCATCCCCATAATCACGTGATCAAAATTCAGATGCTTGGCAATTGGGTCATATTGATGACGGTTGTAATGCCCTGGGGGTCACGTGATCCCCTTTTGCGATCTTATGACAAACAGTCAGTGGGAAATTCAGATTCACTTAAAAACCAGCTTACTAACTTATCAACTGCAATGATTCACTTAACAACTGTGGCAAGACAGGTCTTAAAATGGAGCAAAATTCACTTAACAAATGTTTCCTTAACAATAGAAATTTTGGGCTCCATTATAGTCGTAAGTCAAGGACTACCTGTATCGCAGGGAGTTTCCTAGATTCTTCTTTTACCTGCTTTTGTTTTTGAGTTTTTAGATACACTTTTTAGTCTCTGATATTTTTCAAGGTATGTATTTATTGTCTAGTATATTTTACATCGTTAATTTTATAATAGTGTTAGTTGTATCTGGTTTGTATCCACTTTATCTCTATTTGGGTTTTTTTTTGTTAGTTGTATGCTCTTGTACTTTTTTATTTTTTAAAATAGCCCCTTAATTTTGGCAAGTGTAGCTTCCAGCTGGATACTGAACCTGTTCACGTCTGACTTATGATAATACTGCTTTCCACCGGCACTGTGCCCGATTGCAGGATTACAGATTTGGGCAAAGGAGCCCAGTGTATTCACACAGCAATGTGGACACTTGGATATTCATTATGCGCACTCAGCATCAACATTGCAAACAGATCAACCTGGCAGAGAATCCTGCACACTCTCTAAAGGATTGGAGAATCGCTGCCTCAGTTTTACAGCTGGGCTTTGCAGGCAAAGATCGGGAAAGCTAAATTTCAGGGGAAATCATGCGCTACTAGCTGTTGGCTTCAAGGAATGGTTGTAAAGCATCCCAAGGAACTTCATTTTCTCCAGGGCACCAGGGAGATGGGAGAGGAGAGACAAATTCATGTAAGCAAAACATGATAGCAATCACCAGTTTAGCCTAGGCTGGATGGAGTGCTCACTTAACCGCTCACCAAGGAGACATGGGTGAATCACGAGGTGAAAACCCATTAAACTGCTTGATTTTAGTCAGAATATTGATCTGTCCTGGTCAGAGTTAGCTTCCTAGGAGTATCTTGAGACAGTTTGGACAGGGAGTTTCCCTAACTCTCTACAGATGTCAGGAATCCTATTTGCACGCAAGGCATATATGGCATGCTGAATTTTGGGCTCTTTGAAGTCTGAGGAGGGGGCTAGTCAGAGGTGAAATCTAGCCGGTTCACACTGGTCTGGGCGAACCGGTAGGGAAAATTTTCATTGGTTCGGAGAACTGGCAAATATCACCTCTGGCTGGCCCCGCCCCTGCCTGCCTGCTCACCACTCGCCCCGTGCGGCCTCCGGAGCTTGCCTGGCGCCACCGCGGGTCGCGTCACGCCGCTCCTCGCACAGCGTGCTCCCCCCCCCACGGCCGCCGCCGTTTTCCACACTCACCCTGGGAACTTCAGCCTCTGAAAATGCCTGCTGGTTGAATGGAGATGGATTACCAGGATCGAAAGTATTTCTCAGTGCAGGGC
>JANHFL010007365.1:20807-32363 GCA_032468155.1 Oxyrhabdium leporinum
ATTTGAACCGCTAGATTGAATCAGCAGAAGTGGCCTGCAGTTCAACACTCTAACCACTGCGCCACCTAGGCTTACATTGTCATAGAGGAGAGGCTAAGTTACACTGTAGGAGTGGGCTAAAGGAGATTTTTCTGCTCTTGAACTTGAAAAAAATCCTGGCTTTGTATGTTTATATTGCAGCCATGTAAAAGTTCCTTTGTGTGTTGCCTAAAGTACAGAAGAGTAGGATGGTCTTAAAGGGGGGGGGGGGCGAGGACTAGGATGTAGTTAATCAAAGACAAATTCTTCCAATACCAAAAAACTTCCATGGGTTCTAATATGTACCATTACTTTAAAGAATCTGCAGCAGCTTTGCTCAGCAGAACTCTTCTGAACCATTTTATTTATAAGGCTTTTATCCCACCTTGATTATTTTATAGGCAACTCAAGAAACTATGATTAGAGAAAGAAGGATGCAACAAAGTTCACAGACCATTCATAAACTTGTTTTCTATGTTGAGACAAGAATATTCAGAACATCAGGGCATTCATCTAGCACAGGAGTGTCAAACTCGATTTCATTGAGGGCTGCATCAGGGTTATGTTTGACCTCGGGGAGGACGGGGTGAGTGTAGCCAGGGTGGGTATAGCCAGCTTGCCAACTCATGTCTGGGTGCCTCTGGTGGCCCAAATGCTCTGCCAGTGAAAAAGGGCTCCCGAGCTCCATTTTCAGCTGTAACAGCCTCCTGCACCCCTCTGCCAGTAAAAACGTAGCTCGGAAGGGATGGCCTCCTGCAACCCTCTGCCAGCAAAAATGGAGCTTGGGAGGGCCTTCTGCAGCCTTCTCCCAAGCTCTGTTTTTGCTGGTAGAGGCACGTGGGGCCAGTCCTACACTGTTTCCAGAGCATCCCCGCAGGCCAGATCTAAGCATGGCCGTGAGTTTGACTCTGATCTAGCACTACAAATTGGACAAAATCACATGTTCTATTAGGCAATTATCAAGCTCAGCTAAGCAGATTTTGCATGTGTTGGGTCCTTTCTAAGTTGCTGAGTTGAATGTACCTTTTGTATCATTCATCATGTTTCTTCTTGCTTTTACCAAAAGAGCACAGCATTTTGACTACTAATGATGTACAAATGAGTCAGCAGGATCATCTCTGCATCGGTTTTTTTCCCCCCAATCCTATCCCACTATTTAGCATATCTTTGCCCAGAAAGATGAAATTAGCTTGCAAAGTAATGAAACAGATGAAAACTATCACTATCATCAAATGTGTATAGAAATGACAGAATGTAGAGAACAGCACCCTGATATAAAAAAAACCAACCCAACCCATAAACATCTTGTGTGGTATTAATCAGATCTATTTACATTTAGATTAGCTTTGCTTTGCTTAACTTGCAGCGTTGAGGGAAGTCTGATCTGTGTCAGAGAAAAAACATTTTGTTTTGCATACAAACAGATTCCGTTTTGAGGTACAGGATGTTTAAGTAAACTCAAGGAATCATTGTCAATCAATACAGATAGCACCAAATTAAGTACCACAAGGTAGTTTCATAAGTTCCTATAAAGATTATTCTTTTGAGGAGGAATGGAAAACTCATAGAAGTAGGGGCCATTACTCTAGTATCCACCATCAAGGACATATTGAGGCCTATGGAGATTCTCAGACATCCAGGTCATGGCTGTCCCAAAGCTGCTTTTCCAAGAGGCAACCGGACTTTGTGCTTTTTCTTTGAAGACGTTTCACTTCTCATCCAAGAAGCTTCTTCGCTTCTCTGAGAAGCGAAACATCTTCCAAGAAAAAAATAGAAAATTGGAGGATTTCTACTTCTCATGAAAAAACTCTATTAATATGCTTGAAATATACAGCAATTATATTCTCAGAGAAGCAAAGAAGCTTCTTGGATGAGAAGTGAAACGTCTTCAAAGAAAAAACAGAAAGTCCAGTTGCCTCTTAGAAAAGCACCTTTGGGAGAACTTGAGAGTAATGCTGGAATTGTAGTAGCAATAGCAATAGCACTTAGACTTTTACACCGCTTCATAGTGCTTTATAGCCCTCTCTAAGCAGTTTACAATTTTAGCATATTGCCCCAAACAATCTGGGTCCTCCTCATTTTACCAATCTCGGAAGGATGGAAGGCTGAGTCAACCTTGAGCCACTCAGAACTGAACTCCTGGCAGTCAGCAGAATTAATTTCAATACTGCATTCTAACCACTGCGCCTCTAAGTAGCACCAGATTGCAAGACACTTTTTTCCTGGTTTCTTAAAAAGAAGAGAGCAAGGTGTCAGCCTTGAGAGGTAGTCCAGACAGGAAGCAGGCTCAAATGAAGATCTTGCAAGACTGAAAGTATTTCTCACCTCCTCTCTTTTCAGTTTCCTGAAAAGTAGGAAGGATTCTTTCTCAAACACTTCTCATGCTCTTCCCTCCCCTGAGACTGAGCTGTCTCTTTGCTAGGCTGGAGATCTTCTTGTTTCCTAAGGTCATTGCCACATACCATTACACAAGGTAGGTTCTTTTAAGTTTTATGCTATTTTAACCTACTCAACTCCTTAACTATCCCACAAAAATGCCTTTAAAAAGGGAGTGGGATTGGATATTTTAAGGCCCCCTCCCCAAGGACCTTAAAATTCCACATATTCTGGTAATTCTGGGCAGGAGGTTGGGCTAGATGACCTATAAGGTCCCTCCTAATCTGTTATCTGTTAATATCACTAGGTTAGCAGATATCCCATTGCAACCAAAAACATTTTTCTCAGGAAAATCTATAGGTTTTAGATAAACAGATTTCTGTTCTGCAAGGTTCCATGGATGAACTGTATTTTACTCTCTTCTGTTGCTTTGATTATATGCTTTGTTTTTAGAGGTTTTAATTTTACTTCTGGCTGTTTTATTGCAATGTAATGGTTTACTGTGATTATAAATATTGTATTGGTGTGATTATTAAAACATATTTTAGATGTAATTCTATTAAGAACTGAATTAAGCTTCTAATGTGAAGAAAGATGGACTATAAATCTAAAAACAAAAGAAATAAACAGAATAATTCATATTAGGAAATGCAACTGCTCATTTAAAAACCACCTTCATTTGCATCCTATGGGTGCCATTTGACACCAATCATCAAACTGTCAAATTTATTCTCCCTGGAGAGAGGAAGAGGAGGATGTATGAACTTTCCATATAGACTAATTCAGCAACTATATAATTAAAATGGCACGTTCCCCAAAGAACGAGCAGCCTAGCCAATATCTCATAAATATAACTTCATACACAACAACTTTAATTTGGCATCTCTCACACCTTATGTATTGTGAAGAGCAGGGGCGGCTGCACAGAAGTTGTTTTAAGAACAATATAACGAAGTCAGAACAAAATTGACAAGTCTTCAGATGACTTGATAATGTGCTATTTTCAATCTTATATATATATATATATATATATTTTTAAAAAGCAATCCACTTGTTTTTCTTCCAGTATTAATAGCCTTTCTCTTTCATTCTCTTTGCAATTGTCAGTCTCTTAGTCTATAAATCAGGGATTCTCAAAACTGGTGGTGTTTTAACAAATATGCCACTTATTTTTAATAATTTTATTTGAAGCTACAATCCAGTCTACTAAGGGTAAGATGTATTAAACGAGGGAGCTAAGCACCATCAAAAGACGCCAGACTGCCTGCTGCAGACCAACCGTCATCAATCAATCAATCAAACAAACAAACAGAATAGAGCTGAAAGGGAACTTGGAGGTCTTCAAGCAGGAGACCCTATACCATTTCAGATATACTGTCCAGTCTTTTATAAAAAACTTCCAGTGATGAAGCATTCACAACTTGTGAAGGAAAATTGTTCCACTGGTTAATTGTTCTGTCAGGAAGTTTCTCCTTAATTCCAGGGTGCTTCTCTCCTTGATTTGTTTCCATCCATTGTTTCCTGTCTTGTCTTCTGGTGCTTTGGAAAATAAATTGACCCCCCTCTTCTTTGTGGCAGCCCCACAAATACTGAATACTATCATCATATCATCCCTAGGCCGCTTTTTCTCTAAACTAGCCATACCCAATTCCTGCAACCGTTTTTGTCTCCAGGCCACAGAGAAGTTTTAGTTTATAAGGAAGACATATTTATTCTTGCCCTCCCAATTACCTTCGGTCAGGCTCCTACTAGAGGCAAAGAGAGTGGATGAACAATCTATCTCATTCCTTCAATTGATTGACAGGAACCATAGCCAAGGTGGTTATGGCTTTCATTTTTCTATCCTGTTCTTAACTTGCTTGAACTATCCATCCCCTTGAGCATCCTTGTTCTCCTAAGAAAAATTAGCCAAGTCAAAATCTCATAAGCGAAAACTACTTCATAGGCTTTTTTTTTTTGGGGGGGGGGGTATTTTATCTCAATACATTATTACATATTTCAATACTATTCAATATTATTAGAGCAATAAAAAGGCTAAATACTTGGTGACCTATTCCTGATCAGAGGACAATATCTACAGCTCATGGCTGAGCTACAGATATTAGGGTTGAGCTACAGGGCTTCATTACTAGAGTAGAGTAGAGTAGAATTCTTTATTGGCCAAGTGTGATTGGACACACAAGGAATTCGTCTTTAACCTTGGTTAGTCTTTAGGCTTAGCAAGTTTTGTGAACTCATTTTCTTTGCTTAGTTTATGATTCAATGCATTACTAAGTGTGTTATCTGACTCTAATGTCTGTGCAAATACCTCCATCCCAGCCACTTGCTTTCCTACTAAGTCTATGCTTCTTCAGGTTACTTTTTTCCCCCTTCCTTTTTTGATCCAGTTTCACCTTTCTCTAAGCTTTTTTTTAAAAAGAAATATTTATATTTATTTTATTTCTGTAGGGCTTTTTGCTCTTCTATTGCCTTCCATCTCTTTAGAGCAAGTACTTGGCAGCTGAACAGAACTCATGATAATTCAGCATGGGTAAGACCTTATTGCTTCCCTTGTGTAATTATCTATTCCCTGTAGCTCTGAAAGAAATTTTCTTGCCTGTGGATATTGAAGTTCACAAAGGCCGAACCCATGGATCACTGAAGTATGGGTAGTCCTCAACTTACAATAGTTCATTTAGTGACCATTTGAAGTTACAAAGAAAAAAGTGATTTTTGACTGTTTTTCACATGACTTTTGTAGCATCCCCATGGTCATATGATCAAAATTCAAATGCTTGGCAACTAACTCACATTTACAATGGTTGAAGTGTGCTGAGGTCATGAGATCACCTTTTGTGACTTTCTGACAAGCGAAGTCAATGGGGAAACCAGATTCACTTAACAAATGTGTTACAAACTTAACAAGTGCAGTGATTCACTTAACAACTGTGGCAAGAAAGGTCATAAAACAGGGCAAAACCCACTCAACAAATATCTCACCTAGCAACAGAAAGTTTGGACTCAATGGTGGTCCAAAGTCGAGAACTAACTATACAATATCCTTCCAAGACCAATGTTGGTGAGGTTGAAAAAGCTTTTCTTAATGTTTTTATTTTTCTCCGTTATATCCTTTTATTAAAATTGATTTGAACAAGGTGAGATATGGAACAAGAAGCTTGGGTTCATTCTTAATTAAAATGAAAGTGGCAGCCATTCAAAGCCTACCAAGCAACAGCACTTAACTTTTTACAAAGGAAAATATTAATTTTTCCCTTCTCAGCTCAGTCTTTCCCATTCTCTCTTTTTACTTCTCCTGGCTTAAATCCATCATTAATGAGTTGGGATGTGACCTCAACTCATTAAATAAAGCAATATTCTTCTGCAATTAATGAAAGTAATGAAAGCATACTGTATTTACACAAAATGTTAAGACAACATTCTTCAAAACCCTGACTTATTCAATAACAAGCTTTCCAAAATGAGCTCCTATATATATTATCCATTAACAAACATTTAATAATGGGTACATTTCCAGAGAGCAAAGAATATAAAATAACAAGATAATTCATAAGAAAAGATGATGTGTAAAAAGAGAAACTCTTCAATAATCTTCATTTTTTCTTACCAGAAGATGTAAATGAAATTATTTTGGGTCTTTTGGTGGCCCTAGATATTGTTACGGTACAACCTCAATCTTGCAACATTTCAGCGTTCTTGACTAAAATAGCATAAAAGAATTATATTCTACTATGATATATTAGGACAAATATATATATTACACTTGAAGATTAATGAAACAGGGTAATTTGGAAAATAGTTGTTTCTATTTAATTTTGGAAGAGTGAAGGCAGACTTTGAGATGTCAATGGGCATCATGTACTTGTGGAAATTATGTTGCTGGCTTCTGAATTGCAAGGAATAAATCTAATCCCTGTATATAATCAGCCCTATATAGTATCATATGTACATATTTGTTGAGAATAATCCATCTAGATACATACTGAAATCAGCTGAGAGCAATCCATTTTTTTAGTTATAGCAGCTTTGAAAACCATCTACTTGCTCCACTATAATCAACCCAATGGCTAACTTGCCTAACCTGATTACTCAATTATTTTCTAGATCTGAGTTATACATTGAGCTAACCAAAACTACAGTATTTGCAAGGATGAATTAAACCAGAAATTTAGTATATTGGCAGGTGCAGATGCAAGACCTTTAACTGATCTCGTTAAGGAAGTTGTTTGAACCCAACTATTGTGTATGCTTCCTACAAATTCTTTGACTTCAGAAATTGGGAAGGAGCACAAGTTTGTTTCAGTTTGAAAATGAAAGCATTTGCCTTTGCAGAATAATATTCTTTTCTTTCATTTTGTGTCTATATATTTTTCTTCTAATCAAAATCAACTTTATGGAAGAAAAAAGGAACAGGGAGAGGAAAACACTTGAAAGAAAATATCTTTTACTCTTAATGAAAGCTGTTTTGCATGCTCATTATTAAAACTGTGCATGTGACTGTCGTCCATCAATGATAAACACTGAAAATTATTTGCATTAATTTGTGAACTTGAATATTGGTCCTTCTGAATCAATACTTTCTTCAAACATGCTGCATTACAGAGTTGTACATTCCTTTTTGTACAGGCAAACCATCTGGAACCATTCTGCATTCGCAGATGTTCTTTGAGATGTAAATTTTTCTTTAAAAAAACATTATTTAAGTTCCCTTATATTAGAAAGTCAGATAAGTGCCTATATTTATGTTTTGATACTTATTATATCAAATCAATCAGAGAAAAGACATTTCCTTCAGAATACCAAACTACTATGAACAAATCACGCCACTTTTATATTTAAAAAGATAAGAGATTGTGGGGTTTTGTGTTTGTTTTGAAGAGGAATATAATGGCCTAGCAAGCCTTCATTCCTAACTGCAACATTGGTTTAGCAGAGGCATTATTGAACTGAATGAGAATTGTACAGGCAAAGCTTTCATTTGATTCCTGAACCTCAAGAAGCGGGAAGCCTGATTTTCGAAATTAAAATATACAGTACACACACATTTTATTTGTGTATATATTCATGTTTAACTTTATCTGTATTTACTGCAACAATGCACTTGGAGTGCAGTGCTTTGAAGGAGAAGTTCTCTACAACATTACATTATTTTGGTACCTTCAAGTCAGCCTTGCTTGCTGGCAACTGCCTGACCTATTCTCTGCATTTATATTGATGAGATGTTCAGAAGTGCTTTGCCCTCGCCTTCTTCTTAGAATTGAGAGAGCGTGTGACTGTCCCAAAGTCACCCAACAAGCTTCATTGCCGAAGGTGCATCTAGAACTAATGATCTCCTGGTTGTAGCCTGGTGCCTTAACCGCTATACTAAACTAGTTCTCTACAATATTAGGCTGAGTGATACAATTACATCGGATTTGATTTTCCCAGCTTTGTATCTTCCAGGTTTATTGGTCTTCAACCGTCATACTTAAGCAAAAGCCATATTGATTGGATTATTATGGGGAACTCAGGGCTAATGCATAAGAAGGGCATCAGGTTGTGGAAAGCAATACAAGATACAGTAGTATGAACATAACCCACTTCGTCCTTTGAAATATGAGATGGGGAGATAACTTCCCTTCCGCTCATTCTGAAATGACAGCTAGGTTTTGATTACTGTATATCTGGTGACTCTTAATGAGTAAAGCTGACTTGAGCTTCAGGAGCTGTGCTAGAATTTAGATTGGATATTAACTAAGTTTCTGGATTCCTAGGAATAGCATTACCATCTTGGAAAAACAAATGAAAGTGTATTTCGTTTTCTTTACATATGACATAGTGAAATTAAAATGTACCATTCTTTTATTAGAAATTTTATAACAGGCCACTTCAACAATTCAACAAGAGATCTTCTTCTCAATATTTGTTATATTTAATAAACTGCAATGTTTCTGATTTAAATTGTCCATTGAATTTTTAAATGATCAAAATCAAGCATAGTTGCAGGGAAACTACATCTGATTTTGGACATTTGCAAATTACAAATAAGCCCAAAGGTTAGTTAATATACTGTATAATAGAAACAAAGTCCATCACAATTCTGTCACTCAGTTCTGAGTTTTCTCATGTCACATTGATAAAAAAGGAAAAGAATAGCAAAAGGTAAAATCAAGGATTGGGTTGGTCCAGGCTAAAGATTCAACCAAACCTAAGTATAATCAGTAATGCAGGCTGACTTCAATCCTTTAATGTAGAGGAATTCAAGAATGACAACTTTTATTTAATAACAAATTGGGATGATTTCAGTAATATATAAAGAAATGCAGTGATTTCTTATGGTACTTCTGTCATTATTTCCTTTTTCATTATTATTTTTTTTTGCAAAATAATATTCTATACTGTGACTTTTTTTTATTTTTAGAACGTCTTAGAAGCATGTTTATTTCATCTCTAGTATTTATTAGCCACATTTTAAAAATTTTACATACAGGAAGTTCTCGACTTATCACCACAATTGAGCCCAACATTTCTGTTGATAAAGGAAACATTTGTTATGTGAGTTTTGCCCCACTTTATGACCTTTCTTGCCACAGTTGTTAAGTGAATCACTGCAGTTGTTAAGTCAGTAACACAGTTGTTAAGAGTGAATCTGGCTTCCCCATTGCCTTTGCTGGTCAAGAAGGTCACAAAAGGGGATCACATGGCCCCAGGACTGCAACCATCATAAACATGACTCAGTTGCCAAGCATCTGAATATTGATCACGTGACCATGAGCATGCTGCAATGGTCATAAGTGTGAAAAACAATTGCCTTTTTTCAGTGCTGCTGTAATTTTGTAACTGTAACAGTCACTAAATGAACTGTTGCAAATCGAGGACTACCTGCAATGTGACATTCCTCCTTACATATACACACTGTGTATCTATGAATACACTTCCTGGCAGATATAATTCAGTATTATTTAAATTAATTTATAGAAAATAAATTTATCCATCCATCCATCCATCGTATTTATATTTCCTGCTCATTTTAAGAGGAAATAAAGAACTTGGAGAAGCCAAATCCAAGTTTATAATATATTTTTGAGTTCTATTACTTTTGCTAATGTGAGTTCTATATTCTTTCTCTGCCAGTACAATATCTGCATCCCATTCATGAATCTATTTTTTGAATGCATGTTTTCTTTAAAAATGCTACACGCGCAACCTTTTTTTAAGCCTGGGTGATGAGGAATTCATCAGCTGATAATTATTTCCCTTATTATGCCATCCATGCCATAATGTGCCTGCTCATAATTTCAATTTTGTTGGAATGGATTGTATCCATTCCATCAATGGCATCCCAGTGCCCATTTTTGGGAGCGATGGCTGTAGAAGTTGATTGCCTAAGGGCAAACAACATCTGCAGTACTTTAATTATCCTTCTGAAAAGTTCTTCCTACATCTTGCATCCAGTTCTTCCAATAGCCAATCAATACTTCCCTTCTCTAAAATTCTGAAATTATTTACCGATATCTTCATGACTTCGTTGTTGTTTTTTTAAACTTGTAAGAAAGGCAATTCTTTGATCTTCTAACATGGTCGACTTGACATCTTTTGGAAATCAATCTTTTTATTCATTTAATGTCATGTGGCGAATAGATATTAGAGGTCCTTATTACAGCTTTAGGTTCCTGGGGTATGTCAAACACATGCTTACACCTTAATCTGTTTGCTGCATTAAGTTTGAATGTTTGTTGTTTGCTCCACTTTGAAGCTAGAGAGACAAGTACCATATGCATTTCCCTATGCGTTGCGTCCTTTCCTCTTAACTTCAATGTGATGCCAACTCTCATCTCAATCAATCTCAATATAAAATATTGCTATTCTATTTTCAGCACAGCAAGCGCAAACTGAACAAAACAAGCTTTTCTTTGAAGTCTGCAGCAAACAAGTTAATTTTGGCTGATGCTGTAATGTAAACACACACAGACAGAGATGCAAGCACACCAGTGGCTGCATTTAAATTTTAAAAGAGCCAGTGCCACATATGATTATTATTTGGGGCCTAGCATTTCAGTATCTTTCTCTCAGCAGATTAGGACAAGATGAAAATAGCACTACAGAGGGAAGAAACAGAAGAACATTTCTGATCTTTTGAACCTTTCTGCATTTCAACGACAGCGCAGGCAGATGGGAGCTCAGTAGGGACCATCCACAGTTCAGCAGTTTTCTTTCCCACTGTGTTATTACACAGTAGGCAGGCTATGCATGAGAGGTAAACTCATGCAAATGTTTTCCTAAAGAGAGCAGCTGCTGAAAGCAATGTGTACATTGCAAGCATATGAGAATGATGCATTTTTGTTCGCATATATTGAACAATCAAGAACCTGCTGTTGTTCTCAACGATGAGAAAAGTAAGGTTCTATATTTAGGCCAGAAAACACAGATATAGAATTGGTGGTACTTGGCTCAATAGTAGTAATTGTGAGAGGGATCTTGAAATCCTAATGGACAATTACTTAAATATGATTCAGCAGTGTGCTGCACCTGCCAAAAAGGCCAACACAGTCCTAACAGGGGGACCGAATCAAGATCGCATGTTAGTTAGTACTATTATATAATCATTTGGTAAGATCATACTTGGAATACTGCATCCAATTTTGATCACCATGACATAAAAAAGATATTGAGACTCTGGAAAGAGTGCAGAGAAGAGAACAAAGATAATTAGGGCACTGGATGCTAAAATACATGAAGAACGGTTGCAGGAATTGGGTATGTCTGGTCCAGTCAAAAGAAGGACTAGGGGTGACATGATAGCAGTGTTCTGGTATTTGAGGGGCTTAACCTATTTTCCAAAGCACCTGAAGGGTTAGGCAGAACAAGAAGCAATGGATCAGGAGTGTCAAACTTGCATCGTCATGTTGTCGTCACATGATGTATTGCAACATTTTCCCCTTCGCTAAAATGGGGGTGGACGTGGCCAGCACATGACGCATGCAACCCATGGGCTGCGCATTTGACACCCCTGCCATGGATGGAAACTAATCAAGGAGGGAATTCAGGGGAAATTTTCTGACAGTGAGAACAATTAATCAGTGAAAAAAGTTGCCTCCAGAAGTTGTGGGTTTATTTATTTATTTATTTATTTTCACATTTATATACCGCCCCATTCCGAAGACTCGGGGCGGTTTACAGCTTATA